>LUCH01008798.1:0-10104 GCA_013368495.1 Paragonimus heterotremus | reverse complement strand
CTGATCAAACAAGGCACAACAATCTCAAAATGATGCAACAGACCTTAACAAAATTAAGAATGGTGCTGAACTAAGCGCCCGTTTGACGACGAAAGTACCCTTCAATTCACGACGTATTTTATCGGGCACCCCGTGTGATGGGAAGTCTGTATCTAGATAACCTCTCGCTACATCTGGCAAAGGAACTCGATGTGCTTTCTTGTCCTGTTTTCCCCGCTGACGTCGTCCAGCTCCACTTAAACGCCGGCTAGTCATTTCGCGGCTCCTAACAATAGAGTTTCACAGGGCAACGATTCACTCTATGGTTAGAATAAACAGTCTTTCAGTATAAGTTACTTGTAAGTCAAACGGGGATCGGAGCTGTCTACTGATCCACATGAAGATCAGCGTTCGATTGGTGGGGTATGGAACAGTGCTGTGATAAACCTTCAAACGCTGCAGCATGGCCTAATCCTACTGCTGAACATCCTCTACAAGTGCCTCCATTAGGTCCCTCAACGTGCGGTTGTTGCGTTCGATCAGCCCGGCCCTTCCCGGGTCATAAGATGTTGTCCGCTTTTTGCTTATTTTTGTGAGCTTACAAACCTCATGCATAGTAGCACGTTCAAAAGTGGAACCTCTATCCAGTTGCCGAAAATTCCATTGGGAAGCAAAGGGGCATCAGACACCGGGAGCACAGAAGCCTGGGCGCCAGTTGGGCCCCGCCCAACTAATCGCTACTTTCACCCCTACTAGGCTGCATGACTCTCCCCTGCCAGCGAAGCAAGAGATGCACCTTCCGTTTTTGGCGATCAGGGCTGCGGGTTACTTCCGGTTCTGTGATAACGCAACCGCCGAACGAATCACTTGACCCTTGCCATGGAGCACAGGAGATACCAGTCAGTTGAATGTGAAAGCTGGTTCACCTGGGGTTTTCCCGCTGTGCCCCCATGTTTATGCGAATTGACCGCAACGTTGTCAATACTGATAGCTGCCCCTTGTCCAATATGTTTGACTACGCTCCCGGGTCTATGCGTGGCTCAGGTATTTTCCCCTTGGCAACCGAAAAGCAGCATTCACTTCAAGTTCGGGGCCAGAGGTCCTCTCAAAGACGTTTGTGACGTCTTTGATGTGTCTCCTAACTTCAACAGCCTACCGCAGTTTGGTGGGCTAATTCCCCAGGAACCGCTCGCAAAGCTACCGGGAAGTCACTGCTTCCACCAACCGTTCCAAAACCAGTTCGACCTGTTTTCCAGCGGGCTCCGTTTGGAGACGTTAGCGTGCTGGGTGTTTCAGCTGCTGTACGAAAGTCTGGATATCCTCGCCATGCTGCTGAGGGCGTTAGGGGAACTCCCGTCTATAAACCGGGGCGCGAGCAACGGCTGTCAGTCTGTTTTTAAGATGTTGGTATGACTTCCCTTTTAATTCATTCTTCACTATCTCATCCAACGCAGCTGTAAGCACCTGTCCTGCCGGCAAGTTCAGCAATGTGTTTGGACGACGGTTGGATTTAAACATATACACGTACCGCCGAACCTGCAAATACCAGCATGAGAAGTATCCACCTGGAAGGAGCTTCTCAGGCTCAGTGACGGTCTCAGTAGTCCACACAGTTAGGGCTCCTTGGCGGACAAACGGTGTTGTCAGGACTGATGACGGATAATGACTGTCGGCAAGGACATAATAAGAAGCTTTCCAAGCTTCGTCCTCGCACCTTTTTTAGGCGGCAGTTATTTTCTTACAAGGTTAATAACTATTGGAACTATCTTTCTCCTGAGGTCGTTAGCAGTGCTCCAGGCGATCGTTTCAAGACATCACTTGGCTCTCATTTTCCATAAGTTCGGTTATGCAAGTAATCTTACTTCGTTTCTAGCATTTACTATACTCTTCAAGAGCGGTGCTACATCCTGTTTTAAATGACTGCCTTTCAGGTCAACAGACGCCAGCTTGACGATGAGCGAAGAAACCGACTGGATCCGGGAAACTTGTGCCTCTGCCTCCAACACGTGTATCAGTCGCTGAAATATGAGTTAGGGAATTAAAGTATGTAAACTGGTTAGCATCATCCACGGGGGTCTCCCGGTGTCTGATCAGTCAGCACGATGCTGGTGGCGAGCTCCTTAAGATGTAGTGGATCAAAGCAGTATGTGGAACTCAGGTGCTAATACGAGGTCAAAATATAATGAAAGGGGAAAAAATAACTCATAATAGTTCGTAGAGATACGTTGGTTTAATGTTCCACTACACCAGTTGAAGAATTCCACTAATGCTATCTGTTGTGTCTCTCAAGTAATCTCGATGCCACGGCCAAGATGATTCCAACAAATAAATAAATTCTAACTCTCCCAAAGACTGTTACGCCACCGACCGTGAACGCAGACAGAGCGCAGAACTCGCGAACTCGGAAGTGTAATTTTTGGAAATTGTTGATTATTTAGTGGATCGATTAACCTCGTTCACATCATGTGTACATGTGGGGTTGAAGAAGATGAAAAGGCATGAACACCAATAAAAATTATGAATTAGAAAATAGTGTACAAAACGCTATAAAGGAAAGGGGAAACAGTAGATAAAAACGGAAACAAAATGGCGCACCTCGTGCTGATTTCCATATCCCGCTACACTGTCATGATAATCTTGATTTCCCGCTATAACTCCTGCTCTGTTTATTTCAGTTTCCAGGACGGAACTGCTTCAGCCAGAAAGGACACATGTGAGAGGAAACGATGTGAGTTGAATCTCCCTTGACATATGTGTTGTGTCAACGTACGTTTCTGATTGACTTGTGGTTTTCCTTTTTTGTGAGACTGATCTCATCGTGCTTCATTTGTGAACGTTGGACGTTGTTCGTGCTGTGGCTGGTGGTTATCGGCGGTAAAAATAACTGTGGTTGGTCGAAAATTTTGTTGGTGACCATTTAAAATAGGATAAGGAGTTAGCATTTTGAAGCGACGGCTTTCTCATTGGTTATCACGCTTCTTTTAGACTGAGTAGCGTGAACTAATTGGAATTTTGTCATTTTTGTCGGCTGTGTAAGTGTAAGGTGGATGTAAGTTTGGTGATGTTTGTAGATTGTGATCTGCCGCTAATGCGTGCTGTTGAGGCAGATATGTATGCCCGCGTGTAACCGCAACGAGTGTGAATACTGGATTTAGAATTTCTGCTTTGTCGATATCTCTGTTTTTAATCGTGTTATGTTCGACGTTTAGTAAATGACACATGGTAGCAGTGCTAACTGATGTTTTATTGTGTCCTTGTTTCTCTTGAAGTTTTTACTGGCTCGTTGGCAGTCTTCCTCAAGTTAATGGTGCATACCTTGAAGGTAAATTACTGGAGAAGGAGGTCTTGCTTGTAGAACAGTTGTTTCAGCGATGGAACATTGCAGGGAGCGATACGATACTTTCTGTAGTGTTTCGCCTGCGATTGGCAGTAGTCCGATCATCGTTATTTGAGATGCATTGTGTTCCCTGTGCTGTTATGATTCATTGTTTGATGACTTGACTATTGTGGAGGTAGGCTCGGGTGGTTAGCGTCTGCCGCGAGCAAGTGGTCGTTAGTCACAACTGAGAGTGGTTCGGAGTTCACATATCATAATCCAGTCAAGCCAAATGTGAAATCGATGGCGCAGTGGTCAATGCGGGTGTTTTCTGAAGGCGTGGCTAAAGAAAGATTTGCACTAATGGCGAGCTCTTGGTTGAAATCGGAGTCCATTAGAAAGGGCCCGACCGGAAAGCCCTGTATTGAGATCGCCTTGGAGATCCCCAAAATTGTGAACTCACCACGACGTGGTAGTTGCTTTACAAGTGCAACCGTGCCCGTTTACATTACCCTGTGAATGTAACTGCACTGCAAAGTCACTAACTCCGTAGTTAATGCGTTGGCGGTGTCCCAGTTTTACTCGTGGCTGTATAATGAATCCGCGCCGTTTCTACTACTGTAGGCTGCACTCATTAGGACAACAATGTTTTAGCCATAACCGTTGGGACAGCCGCCTCGTCACTCTGACGCTTGTTTTTATTCTGAAGGTCTACTGGAGTTTCCGTTGATGTTCATCGTATCTGGAGGCTGCCGTACGATTGTGCTTGAGGTCCTCTGACGTCCAACTCCCTAGTGGCTCCAATTCTTGCGTTGAAGTCCGCTTGTGAATGCCGTCAACGCCACGATTTTGGTTGTGACGGGGCATGTACTGGTGTGTGTCACTCGTACGGAACCAGAAGGGTGACACTGCGTTACTTGCTGACCACAACGGTGCCCTCTGATACAGAGGCAGTTTGCTTGCAGTGGGGAAACTGTTGAACATTGAAACGACGTCCCTCAACTTACCGTCACATCTACGACAGCTGATTCACTGTACCACGTGTTCTGTTGAACATTACCGCCAAGGCACCGGTCGCCTCATGATAACGAAGTTTTTTCGTGCCCAACAGGTGTCTACATCAGACATTACGTTATTTTCGTAACTGAAGTACAGCTACATGCTGGCCACTCATCTCGGCTCCTGCGCTCGTTTCTATTTCGCCAAGTGGACCCACATCTAGTTCATGATAAAATGTGGAGAGCCGCAATGATGTTAATGTAAATTTTGCAACCTTGGAGTGCACAAAGGTACCAGAGCCCCGTTAGCTCATCTTAGAGATGGTTCCCACTTCTGCACCGCTTTGGGGTGCGTTTGGATTATGCAGCAGCCTCGCCCACCCTGCGACGTAACATATGGAACTGGTGAGTTCGGCGAAACGAGTTGAGCTGGGAAAAACGGAATGAACACATTAGTTCCACTTCGAAGCACAGCATAATGAGGATAACGCAAGCAAACGATGGCAGTGCGAGTTACATGGTAAACGCTTCTGTGTAAGCAAACAGAGCAAACTGTTTAGCGAAAAAGCTGAAAATCGCTAACTCCGTTAATGAAGGAATCGCGACCGTCATCTTAGATTTCACATCCAGGTACTCATTGCAATGAAGTATCTCCTTCACACGGTCAAACAATGTAGATCTGGTTGACAGATTGCTCTTAATATACCTATTAGCCGCCTCCACCCGATTACTCGTTCCATCCACGTAGTGTACGATGCCACGTCTTGCATTCGTGCCCCAGTGTTCTTTCACAGGCAGCAGACGAATTCACAAATACTCATTAAACTCCCTGTTACCATTACTAATGTTGCTAACCATAACATTGAACTCCCCTTCGGACCTGCAATACATAAGGTCGCTCATTTCCTTAGTCGGATATTTCATTTCCTCCGAAGATATTCCCTTCAACTGCCTGCATCTGTCAAACGTATCCCGCTTCATTTGAAATCAAAAAAGCGAAATCTTAGCACTGGGAAAATACTCTTGAAAACGTTCTAGCTGTGCTGGATACCTGTCGAGGTCAGAATTCAACCTACTAAACGAGTATATTGCTCTCACCCTTACAGGTGTGGCGCTTGCTCGTAAGGCAGTGACTTTATCCACAGCACACATTGAGGAAGCTGCGACAAATCTGAGGGACAGGGCACTCCGGGAGAGGAGTCTCGTTTTGTGGAGACGATTTCCGACCACACACTCTCCAGGTGAACAAGCAAGAACGGTGTTAAACACCGCATTCCCTCCAGAATTGACAAGCTCAGTTTCTGCCAGCAAACTTCGCTCAAAAGCTACCAAGAAGTCACTTGGACTTTTTGTGACGTTACCCGCGAAGATCAGCACGGGGGAAGTACTGTACAAGACAGTTCAGTTAAAGAAAAGTCACACGAACTTAAAAGGTGCCTCACTGGATCGCTGACTGTCGGAACGGCAGAAACGCTCTCAGCTTGATGGAACAAGGTCACGCATTAACGCTGACCCCAAACTTCAAGCCGACGTGAGGGTCCTTATTCCCAATCTTACGAAGGGACCAGCGCCCCCGAATGGATCCACCCATATGATCACACTCACACCAAAGACGGCTGTCTCCATCCCTTTGGATGACCAATCATCACTGGGGCTGCACGGGTCGGAAACAGTATTTCCCAAAGAAGCTACAGAACAGCAGCCTTGCTCTAAACCCCCACCCATGAGACCTCCAAAATGTTTGATCCAAACTTACCTTATTCCTAGGCTATACAACCCAATGAGTCTGCTTGGGTCACCTCCAACTTCTAGGAAGGCTCACACTAGGCTCATTCCAGCCGCATTTCTCTCTTCCTTCTCACGGCAATTTCTTCCTAAGTTATCTTCTAACCAAAAACCGCATCCAAAATTTCGGAGAGGTAAAATTGCAAACCACCCCGCATTACCCCAAAAAGTGAGGGAGGTCTACAAGCTGTCAACTGCGAGTAACCAGAAACGGAAGAAGCGTCCCACAGAAACGTTCACCTATGCTCAAGCGGTGAAGAAACAGCTGCAACCCACCAAGAGGATTCAAGAAACTCTGAAACCGTCTACACCCCCCCCTCACTACTAGAACTGCTTTTTCAGGCTCTTCCTTGCGCTGTTCAGTTTCTTTTTGCACCCAGTCAAATGAGGAGGTAGCCCTCAGGTGCGTGTACACTAACTGTCTGAGTCTCTTAATCAAACTACCTGAAATCAGATAGCTGATGCACGACTCTTGCCTACATATTCTTGCCTCAACAGAAACCTGGCGTTCCACAAATATCAGTGGTAACGAACTGCATGGTCCTGGACACTCACTGTACCGAACAGACTCCACTCGCGGACGCAAGGAAGGCTGTGCTGTTTTTATGAGTCAAAAGCTGCCCGCACCAACTCTCATAGAGGAATTCACCTCCCCAGAGAAGTGTGACGGACTGTGATTTAAACTCCGGCTTTGTAGTCGTGACACGCTCCTTGTCGGTGTTATTTACCGATCACCGTCGTGCGGTGCATATGACGACGAGGCCATTCTAGCAGGCCTAGATCATCTCCCGCCTACACAACATTTCTCCCATCCTCTCATTATAGGTGACTTCAACGCACCCAAACTCAACTATTTCGCTGCTTCTCATGAGGACACTGACTGTGGCTTTTCGAAATCCTTAGCAATGTCGATCCATGAAAATGCCCGGACACAACATGTCGAGCTACCTACACGGTACAGATCAGGACAGACACCCTCATTGCTTGATCTTGTTATTACGAATGAAGCTCACCTGGTAGACAGAGTGGTCATCAGCCCACCGCTGGGACATAGTGACCACATGTTGCTCGCTTTAGATTTTATCTGTTACTGGCTACAAAATACCGTAAGAAAGACCTCATTCAGGAACTTCCAGAAAGCTGACTTTGGTGCACTAAGGACATTTTTAAGTACACTCAACCTCATGTCTAACTCAAAGAACACCAACTATCTTTCTTTTAAAGGTGCCATTCCCGCAGCTGTTGAGGCATTTGTTCCTCGTAAACTGTGGAAGTCCTCGGCTCGCTCACCACTTCCGCGAAACGTACGTCGTCTTCTTGACTTACGTTCTCGTCTATTCTCTAAACAAAAACCAACGGGCAAACCGGAGGACCAAGAGGCCTTTCGCTCTATACGAAGCAGATGCAGGCGGGAAACCCGGCAGCACACCAAAAAGGCACAGACAATAATCCTACTGGTAGTTCGAGAGAACAAAAATTTTTTATCTTAAAGTACATGCGTCGACAGTGAAAAACGAAGCCCTCAGTGCCTTCCCTGCGTCTTCCGGAAGGGGGAAACCTCCTCCAACCATCAGGTAGTTGCTGAGGTTTTCAGAGAATATTATTCAGCAGTCTTCAATGTGGTTTCGGCAACCTGGTATCCAATCCTCCCGAGAAGAAATTTCCAGTGCCCACTCCCAACAGCTGAATTCTCTGTACTCGGCGTTCAGGATCCCTTGCTTAAGATCAACCCTTATAATACAATGGGACCAGACGGGATCCATCCTCGGATCCTGAAAGAAGCGGCCCTTGGTTTGGCAGTGCCCCTCCATAGTCTGTTCAAACAGACACTTCGGCTCAGCATTCTTTCGAGGGCATGGAAAGAAGCCATTGTCACACCTATATATAAGGCGGAAGATCGTCATTCCCCTGCTAGTTATCGGCCGATCAGTCTCACCACCATCCCATGCAAGGTAATGGAGCGCCTGTTAAAACGCGCCATGTTAAGCACTTCTTCTCGAATAATCTTTTCTCTTCTTCCCAACATGGCTTTCTTCCAGACCGGTCATGCATAACCAATATGTTTATCTTCACGGACAGTCTGACAGACGACAAAGACAACGGCCATATCTCAGATGCTGTCTTTTTCGATTTCGCCAAGGCATTCGATCATGTCCCACGCGGTCCACTTGCACATAAACTAGAAGCCTATGGGATCCAAGGAGATATCCACCACTGGATTAAATCTTTTCTTGACAACAGAACTTTTAGAGTGAAAACCGGATCGGACCTTTCTTCTCCTTCTCCGATCTCCACTGGAGTTCTCCAAGAATATGTGCTCGGTCCGCTATTGTTTCTACCATACATTAATGACCTTCCCGACCTTGTTTCTAGCAATACCATCCTTTTTGCGGGTGATTTAGTGATCTGGAACGCCTCTGATCCCAGCGCATTGCGGATTGATCTCGACCGTATTAAGGGCTGGTCAGAAGACTGGAGTCTCCCTCTAAACGACAGTAAGTGGACGCATATGTCGCTTGGAGGAGACTCGGGGAACCTATTCGTGCACAAAGTATGACGAATATCACGGAGGCGAACCTTAAAAAAGACCTAGGGATTTGGTTATCGACTAGCTGATCCTTCTCTTATCACCACCAGATGACCGCCAAAAAGGGATTTGCGACCCTTGGCGTGATAAAAAGAGCCTTTCCTCAAATAAACAAGCATGCGTTTTAATCGCTATACGGGTTCTATATTAGACCATTGCTTGAGTACGCAAATTACGTCGTGTACACCGGCTGGAAGGAGGACATACTCGCCATCGAACATGTCCAGCGAGTAGCTACCAAAATGGTCACCGGCTTGTGGCATTTATCTTACGGGTCTCGTCTTGAAATTCTTGATCTTTATCCACATAAATTTAGGAGACTCCGAGGAGACTTAATATTTACGTACTTTTTCTTCCGCACAGGACTCGTGCACCAGTTTTTTACCACAGTGGTTAACAGTCGAAGGGGTCACGACAAGAAGCTCTATAAGCCCCGACTCCGGACCTTCCTTAGGCAACAGTTCTTCTCTTACAGAGTTATCAACCACTGGAACGACCTACCATTGAAGGTTGTTAGCTGCTCTTCATGGGGATAGCTTCAAAGTGTTATTGGATTCTCACTTATTTGAGAAGTTGTTGGATTAGTATTTTATTCTGTTTTGCTAGATTAGTAGTTCACTCTGTTCTCGGTATTCTCTGTAAACCCCTAGAGCGGTGCTACACTCTGTTTTCAATGACTGCCTTTTAAGTCAACAGAAAACCGCTGACATCGAAACGGACAAACTGACCGGATCCGGGTGACTTGGGCTTCCAACCCTGAACCCGTGAACAAATCGCTGAAATCGCTGGAATCGACTACAATCATCTGAACGTTCCTTGTTAGGCTCGGCTGATGAAAGTTGTCCAACAAGACCTTGTAAAAAAACAAGCTTTCGTTGGAAAAAAATCTATAGAATGCGCTAACAGCCTGTCTTCATCGTCCGTTTTCGAATACATTGATCCGAACGGTTACAACATCTTCCTTATGCCCTCTAGATCGCAGACTGGATGTTCCCGAAATCGTTTCCTCCGTCTCAACAACCTCATGTTGCTACGATTCATATTCACGCCTAATGTAATCAATCACTTCCTAGGTCCTATGGAAGCTTTCTGACAGCCCACATACATATACATTCGCCCTACATTCCAGTCTACGATTGCGTGCGCAAACGCCCATGTCAACCGACATTGTGCGGTGATTGTGAACGGGGCAAGTGTATGATGTACGGGACCTCCGTCCGTGTACGATAGATGGATAACGGAGGAATATTGAAAATCCACAAACCTGCAACAGCATACCGTACGGAAAACACACGACACACACCTGTGATTCACACCTTCAGATTGTCTGCTTATTTTTGCACCACGCATGCTAGTTACAGAACGCGATTTCCTCAACTTTCGCCGTTTGTAAAAATATTTTCCAGCAAACCCCGGCTTTGGTAGCGTGATATCTGTTG
>LUCH01008795.1:2556-13248 GCA_013368495.1 Paragonimus heterotremus | reverse complement strand
TGATGCATCGTGCACTCGGCACAATAGATATCATGAAGATCTATCTTAAGCAAGATCTGGGCATCTGGTTGTCGTCTAACCTTTCTTTTGCGCAGCACCGCGAGATGGCAGTGAAAAAAGGGTTCGCTGCCCTTAGGATGATTAAGCGCACTTTCCCCCGTATAGACAAGAAGGCGTTCCAAACGCTTTACAGGGTTTATATAAGAATGCTTTTCGAGTATGCTAATCAGGTCGTGTATACTGGCCTGAAGAAAGACATACTAGCTGTTGAGCGTGTCCAACGCGTAGCTACCAAACTAGTCACAGGCCTGAGAAACGTCGCGTACGAGTCTCGACTTGAAATTCTTGACCCATACCCATTTGAATTTCGACAACTCCTAGGTGGTTTAATCCTCGCACACTTTCTCTCTAGAGTAGGCTTCGTTGATCAGTTCTTCATTGTAGCGAATGCTGACGGTCGGCAAAGATATAACATAGAGATTTTCAAGCTTCGTCCTCGCACCTCCAGAAGGCAGCAATTTTTTCCACAGAGTTTAAACTTCTGGAACAGTCTCCCTGCTGAGGTCATCAACAGCGTTTCTAGCGATCGCTTTAAAGCATTACTTGACTCTCATTTTCCAAAAATCCATCTGTTCGAGTAACCTTAACTTGTTTTGTGACATTTACTGTAATTTCCAAGTGCTATGCTACACCCTATTTTCCATGAATGCCTTTCAGATCAGCAGACGCCCACTTGATACTGAACAAGAAAAACCGACTGGATCCGGGACCTCTGGGCCTCTGCCTCGAATCTATGAATCGATCGTCAAATTGTTCAAACTTGACTCGTACGCAACTTGGAATACCAACTCACCTCCTGCCACGTCGTAACTCGTGTGGGAATGTGGGTTGAGTTGGAAGCTGCAGCCTTGTACTCAACGCATAGCGGCTTCGTGGGTTCAGAGGCACTGAGTGTGATACTCGTTTTAATATTGGTGGAAACAGAAGGGTTCATGTTGAGAATCTCTGTATGCATAGCTGTGAATTTGTATTGCCTTACGTTTCTTCTCACTTTCATCTTACGCATTATTGCGACAACTTTACTGTTCTCTGTCATGTTTTACTTGCTTAGTATGTGTGCATATATGTTGGTGAGAATTCAAACAAGGCAGCCCACACAGTGGCAATGGACTACCTCAGGTCGAACGCCATTAGATTACTAGGTAAATCAGTGAAGAAATGAAGCTTGAGGAAAAAACTTACATGTCAAGAAATGCGATTCTAGAAGCATTCATCAAATCGTTCTCAGTCATCCATTAGTATTTCTTCTAGATTCAGGAGTGCATGTTCAATTGTTGGTGAACAAAGATTAAGTCATTTTGAGATGCCAAATGTTAAAGCAAATATACGTCGGCTGTTCTAATTCTGTCAAATTGCGAGTTCATCCTGGCACGTGGTTTTGATCGGATCTGCAAAGTAAGCATTCTTTTGAAGGACTACGAGTTCAGTGGATGAACAGCAAGTAAGATTTGATCACCATATCCGCCGGAAATAAATTCTACACTCTTGTAGGTCAACTTTTATGTTATACCAGTATAATCCTCCTCGCCATCTGAGGAATGCCGGACGCCTTTTTTGAAACTACACTTCACAATAAAATATATATAGTTTAAGGGAAATCAAGACAGATTCCGTCATCTTGAATGATCACTATGCTACCAACTCCGGATTTCACATAGCGAATTCAGAGACACCCTTTACATCAAAACACTAAATTACGAGAGTGCTCATTCATTTTCATTCAAGTTGCATATAGCCCTTTTGTTTGTAACGAATCAGCTCAAAATCTGTAATCGTCAAACGCCCGAATGCTGTAATTGTCATCCAAATGAGTAGTCGTATGGAACAAATTGACAAAAATGTGATGGAGATAAAATCCAGATACTAGAGGACGTAAGCTCAAATCCAAACGTAATGCATTCAGTAATCGGGAATGGGGACGAAAGCTGCAAATCCGAATTTCGCTATAAATTTCACATTAGTACTTAGATGTTATCTACCGAAAAGACTTCCGTTGAATGTCACAAGCTAGGTACATTTTTCCGTGATGGTCTTTGGAACGTAGTTGGATTCAGAGAAAGCAGAAGAGACTGTAACGTTATGTGTTCTAGGCAAACACTGATGCTACATTCGAAGTGATATTTGTGTTTCTGATGTTAGTGGCCTGTATTATATTGCAAACATGAATTAAGTTGTCATTTTGAAATTATTCAATTGCCTCTATTTCTGTGTGCGTGCGATATCACCGGCCCCGTAATTTCACTTGTTGGCCCAGTGAGAAGGTTCATAATCAACATCATAATTTCTCGAAATAAGGATGTATGCTTGTTTCAAATTACTAACAAATTATAAAGCAAAGTGAGTGTTGAACATCGCATTGTGTAGTTTTCTACCGTAACGTTTTTCTGAGGATACTGGTTATCTACGTTTTTTTTACCACGGTTGCACAACATTTAGATAGTTTCAAACTGTCAGTCATTAAAGAGTATTCATCCCATTCACCAGACAGAAGGGCAGCTTACTGTTGTCCGTCTTCCGGTTAACTCTGCTGCAAGGTATGTGCTTGGTTCCACGCTTGTTGATACTATAAGTCAAGTTGTTATTTAAAGCCGCCGGGTAATACGTACACATCTGGAATCTCATTATCCAACGCATGTGAAATATGGGGATTAAAAGGAAAATGTAATCAGCAAGGCTCACATGTATATGATTCACCACACAGTGGAAATGTGTTCATTGCAGATACAAATCACAGTTATGTCACACCGGAAAATCCGTGTCACCACCAATGGCAGCAACTCCGGGAACTTTAACAATGCTTAAGGCCTGAAAGAGACATGCAGTTGGAATTGATAACAGTTTATTCCAATGCAACGCGGAAATGTTTAAGAAACTGCGAACGTGACAAGCTTGAAAGCCGTCGCAGTAGGAAACACAAAGCACTTTTTCAGTGTTGTGCAAACGATAAGCCATCATTCACGGCTTATCCCAAGATAACCATAAAGGATTGAACAAGGGTAGGAAGGTATTGCCTTGTATGAAAGCCGTCCATTACCTTCCGACCATTTTCCGCATGCAGAATAATGTCATATTCTTATTTCAGTCACCAGGTACTACTGGACTGCATTAGAGAACGTTTCTTCAAATGTTAAACTTTCTATACGTCAACCTTCATGCATCTTTGAGTTTTGTTACGTCGCAAAGCAACAAGAAGTTCTGTGCTGAAACCACTTTTCCCGAAATATGCATCAGCTAACCAGAACAGTTCCACCCAGTACATTTGTTGGAGCTGTGTTATCCACGCAACAGACTAACACCGTTTTGAGTTTATTTAATTTGTCGTGTGTTCTGCTTAAAAAATGGATGTTATACTATATGCCTGGACAGCAATCGAGTGAACAGAACTACGAACTGAACATCAACAAAATTGGTAAAGATGCACAAAGTTTGATGAGGTCTCGTGTACAGCTACGCGGATGCGAACACTAGTGACCACAGGTCAACAGTGGGAAGTTAACTTGCTGCCAGTGCTAGCTTCGGACATTTAGTTGTTGAACCTCGAAGTGATTATCGGAATATCCCAACACGTAGTGTAGTGTAGTGAACATTGAACAACGTGGGTTCTCTCCACATATGTGGATATATCACACAGCATGTTGCACTCGGTTCAGCAATGCACATCGACGTGATTTGCGCAGGCTTTAGAGCTCTGTGGTGAGGGCTACGCACAGTATATCTCATCAGTTATTTTTAGCTACATTGTTTGCAACATAATGTCCAACTGCGCTGAGAATATAAACATGCGAATTGCTCACAACCAAGGTTTTATTAATAAAGTGTCCAAACTAGTACTGAGCTTTAGCAAAACTCAGTTACTCAGGTTCACTATTATGTGAATCATTACAGTTGGTCATCCGTAATATTCGAACAACTTATCACACATCCAGGCTATTAGGTAAGGAAGTCATATTTCATAAAGATAAACCAGGGAACATTTGAACTCTGTCAAAGTCGGGAAAAGGAAGTTGCCCGATTCGTCACCGTGATTAATGAAGATGAGCACAACTTGATGGAAAATGGTTTGTTTCCTGATCTACAAATTTCCATTTCCGGAGAAACCCTGAAAAACCAATGTCCTCACACTCCTGGGGAAGGCTATACGAAGTGGTTGGAACGCAGAGTGTTAGCACTTGCTCACAACACTCTGTCATTCTTGATCCATTTATCTCTGTTCTCACATGTCCGGAACGTACGAATCGAATGACATTAGTTGGGGGGAATGAAAAATCAGCATATCAGACAGTCCATTGCGGAAATTGAGACTCAAGTAGAACGGTGTAATTTCGAAAACTAACTACAATCTCAACTTCGTGGCCGATGAATGGCTGTCATAGTCAGGCGTGATTTGGGAAAAACCTCTCATCGCTTCCGATTTATATCACTCCATCAGCAGGAACAATATTTGGCCAGTATCCTGAAATCGGAATTGGTACGGAAAATGAGCGGATGATTCCATACGACACTAATGTGAGAAGGACGGAGGGTCAGCACATGCGACGAAGCAAATAGGTGAAACTTGAAGTAACTTGCAGGTATTGTATTCGAATGCTGACTGGTGGTGGAACAGCTTTAGTTCATGACACGCTGTATCACGTGTGATTACATTGATTGCATTCACTCCGTTGGCCATATTTCAAAGTTTTTTTCCGTGCAATCCGACTTTGTGGACGGAAAAATGAGCTTCATATTTCAAGAAGTTGCACTAGGCGTCGCTTCAGTCGATCTGCTCGTATTTGCAAACAAACGTGACAGGATTAGCGGGGATAATTGCAAAGCTCATCAAGTTCAGATGGTGTGATTCTATCTGAACGTTCAACCCAGTTAATCGCTTGCAAGTCATCGTTGAAAAAGCATTTGATGCAGTTAACCGCCGTGTTCTCATGGACGTAATATAATTCGTTTTTAAATAAGCTGCCCAAAATTTGGCGCCAAACGCCCAGTTACATCCAACGTTCAACATGGACCAGGTACCAACCCGAACAAACTAAGCTTGCGTTTGTGTAGCGTGTCATGCGGAACATTGTTAGCACTGTTTCTATTGGAGACGGCTGGTTTCCATTTCAACAACGTGTTTTTCAACAAGTGAGTATACATCATAAACTCCAAATTTTGAATTTTATATAATATCTCAGACGTCTTGATATCGCGGTGAATAACCAGGATTGATCAGCTGACTGCATGAGGACATAAGTCAAAATATTCTCAATTGATTAACATTGTTATTTAGCATCCAAATTAATGAGTTCACAATTTTTTCATCGGCGCCGGCGCATTTCCTAAAGAAGAGATCCTGTTGTAATTACTGTTAGCATGTTATCTGCATCACGGCAACGGAACATATTATATACTTTATAAAGTCTAGGCATAATTCATATCGTATATTATCGCAAGTTCAAAGTGTTTTGAAAGAACAGTGTGTAGAACAATGCATAGTATACAGAGATTTGAAACAACATAGATCGGCGCTCTATCTGAAAGACTTGAACAACCAGGGACAACGAACTCCACTTGAAATATGTGAATGGTTTTATTATTCTCTGGCTGCTGAATCGAACCTTATTGTAAATAATTGAAAATGCTTCTGAAAACAACAACCTTCCTCTATAGGCACGTCACGAAATTAGGTTTTCATGTGGCCGTTAACTCCAATTCAAGTACACTTGTTTTAGAGACTGTTTTCGAAACAACGAAGACAAACATTTACTGCAACTGTGTTCGAAAACAAACTTACCTGCTTTGGTCAGTAGATGGTAAACAATGATCCAGTGGACATGGATTAACATTTAATCCTCCCCATTTAAAAAGAATGAAATGGGTTTCTGTTTAATCGCTCATATGCTCATAGGGTTTTGAGAATGAGTTTGTTCACCACGCATTTCAACATCTACTGGATCGTTAGTTTCACCAACAACCTACCCTCTCTAGATCTTCAATCATTACTGGTTAGTCCGTGAAGATGCTCATTAAAACAAACACATACACGTCGTCTGGATCAGACTCCTGTATTGCAGAGCATAAAAAGTTTTCTATCGACTGGAATTTCAAAATACGGGTAATTGCTGGTGAACGTTTGAGGTGATGTGTCGCCCAATTATTAAGTTAGTCGGCGATCCACTCACTGTACGCTGTGCCCTCAAATCCCAAAGGCTCATGGGCAATGAAGTAGAATGTTGAGTTGGCTTCTTGGGAAGTTATGTCACATTGAGCTTATCATGTTGTCAACTGACAAGCATACTGCGTTGAATGGGAGCAAACGGAGGTGTTGTAGAGCTTGGAGATTGTATTTTGAGTGAGATACACATATGGGTTGTGTCATGGAGAGTGTTTCCATTATCACTCGTGAGGCAAACGGTCACCAATCTAAATGATGTTAATGTCACCCGTCTGACGCAGGTGGTAATTCAATTCACATAAACCTGACGATTTTCCAGATTGGCTGAACGTAAGCAAATGTGTGAAGCAGGATTGAACCGGTTATGACACGAATACTTTTATGAACTGGGGTTCAATACAATATTAGGATTGTTAACTACAGCAGATCAGGCAAGCGTAAACAAGATGCGTGGTTGACTTCAAAGTATTTACTCAGGTTGGTTGGTCAGGGATTCAACCTGCCGTAGTGAACCTATTCGTGAGGGTCCATGTGTAATATTTTCAATTTGACGTTTTATCTGACCATTTATACAAGTCGCTTAGGTTGACCAACTATCAGTCGACATAAACCAGCATGTGCTAACTGCAATATATTTGTGGTTCTCATTGTTGGTGGTCTAAACAATGGAGCCCCGATAAGTGACTCTGAACAACCCCTGACATTTTCCGCATCAAAATAATTGGATAAAAGCTGGTAAACAAATAAATTTCCTGTGAGATATCTCATCACACTTGGGATAACCAAGTTCAGGTCATTTTTCACATAACTAATAAACAATTTGACTTGAACTATCTGTGTCAACAAGCTAACATATTTTGGTCAATAAGTAGTAAACCGCTGTGGACCAGATAGTGATTGGCGGTAATTCAGCGGGATTTTCAACAATAAAACTAGGATTTCTTCCATTGGTTGATGTTCACAAGAGAATTCGGTAGATGCAATTTTGCAGGCCGTGTGGATATCCGATGAGCAGAAGATATTTTCCCCATAACAGTTTTCATGTTTAGCTCCCGCCATTGATGATTACGTTAGAGTAAGTGCATTCTGACCAAAATACACGCACCTCTTTGATGTTAGTTATCTGCAGGTCAGTATATACAACCATGCGCGTCTAAATGTGTTAGCTGAAATGAGCAGGGTCAGTCAACAGTAATATTTGACCCCCGCCATTATACTTGCATGAATCAGCACGATCAGCAGCTGTCTCAAACATATCCTGCAGATACCTAAGTCCCGTTTCGTCCGTTTTGGCAACTATCTCTTTTATTGCAGGCACGCAGGACGTGGCCGGACCCCTATCGTAATAAAGATTACATCACAACTGAAGTGAACTGGACACGGTCCAGACGAGCGTCACTGCATCATGCCTGTACACTGATCCCAACAATAATGCTCCAAAACTATGACTTAATCTTCTCGTTGACGATCGTTCAGATATCGTTGTTTGCTAGTGAGTACTCAAGCTATTACCCTTGGGAATTCCACTACATACTGATGCCGCGACCCGTTTTCGGATGTAGTCTGTGTTTCATTTTCGCGCCGCAAATTCAAGCTGGGATATATTCGCCTAACATTTCTCCAGGGTTTCTTGTCTTCTATTCTGTTTCGTCTGTCTATCACTGAATATGGAACAGAATGTCACTGATGACAGAAACGTTGAGGATCTATTCTTGTCACTGCAGTCGGTCACACACCATTTCCTGGCAAGCGGACTCAGTCCTGTGGTTTCCGTAAATTGAGTTTATTTTTCGCAAACATCATGTCACTAAACAGGCGACTATGCTTGATTATGTGGTTGCTGAACTCCATCCAGAAATCACGCGCGTATCCGGAGACATTATTATCAATCCTTACAGAGTTACCCCACAAGTTGTTCTGAAACCGAGGATCTTAAATCGAGTAGGGTTGTCGGAACACAAACCAGTACAGCAGTTGTTCAACGGTGTGCAGCTCAATGATCGTCGGCTCTCCCAACTACTGCGTCATATGCAGACTTTGTTGGATTAAAAACCCACAGACAATTGTTTACTGAAACAGTTATCTCTTCAACGTCTGCCAAGTCCCGTGCAAGTAGCATTGTCGCTTGTTCCCTATCAGAGTGGAGACAACCTGGCATCATCGACGGATGAAGTCACCGAAGTCATGCCAAATACCGACACCACTGGATTCACAAACCCAACATCCGCTGCCACCGATGCAGTACCGTTTATGTCTCTGGTCCACGAACAGCAACAGACTAGTCAACATATCGAGCTTCGGTTGAGACAGTCGACAACGCAAACGTCCCAATCACACTCGCGACCGGCCGCTCACATTAGTCGATCGCTGAACAACCCTTTATTTTTGACTCGAACGACAAACGAAATATGTTCATATCATCGTGAATTATGTGCCAGTATGAGATGTTTCACCACTTCACCTGCTTCCTCTGAGAATCCCAACCATTTGGGTAACAACAACAGCGGCAGCTGAGTTCTGCAGCAAACTCAAATTGTTTGCAAACGTCAAGTCGCCTATTTTTCATACTTGATAAGGAAGGTGGTCATAAATTCCTGATTGACACATGAACTGAAGTCAGTCTTTTTTCCGCCACATCACAAAAGCAAATCTTACTTCACCTTGGCCCAACACTCAAAGCTGCCAACGGTCCTTCCGTTCAGACCTACGGACAACGTCACGTAACAATGTTCCTCGGCTTGAGACGCATATGAAGATGAACATTATTTTGTTGATGTACGATTTGTAATTTTCCGGACAGATTCCCTAAACAATTTTGGTCTCTTAGCAGACACGAAGCATCGCAATTTGCTAGATCCAACCACCAACTTGACTGTCGTAGGCCAATGGGCAAACTTTGATTCCCTTCATTTATCAGTTACACTTACCGAAGCTCACTCGGAATATACCACACTGCTTGCCCAATTTCCTGGAATACTCCCTCCTCGTATCAAGCAATCGTACATTAAACACAGAACTGCTTGTCATATTTCGACTCGTGAACCACAGTAGTTGCCTGGGTCAGACATCTAGCTCCTAATAAAATCGCTATCGCCCGCAAAGAATACGATTACGTGTTCCAAACTGTGATCATTTGACCCTCAAAAAGCCCGTAATCTTCCCTACTCCACATGCTTTATAAAAAGTACTCCAATGACCGGCGCCCATGTGGACAGTACTGAAGTGTCAATCAAGTCACTGGTGCAGACCAATGTCTTGTCCCATACATCGCTGATATCACATCTGGTTTGCACGGCAAGACTATTCTCTAAGGTCCACCTGATACGGGCTGACCATATAATTTCTGCAACAGAAGAAGACATTCCAAAGACTCAAATGATCATGCAATTTGGATTGTTTGAATTCCTGTGAATGCCGTTTGGGCTAAGAAATGCGACACAAATATTCCAACGTTCAACAAACTAAATGCCACGTGTGTTGGACTTAGCTCACCCATACATCGATGATATTCTGATCTCCAGCTGCAGCCCCGAGGAATACCGCACACATTTTGTCCGAGTTTTTCAGCGCTTGAGTGATTTTTGTATTGTTATCAATCTTTTCAAGTGTCAGTCAAGAGTGCCATCACTGAACTTTGGACACCATATCAACTCTATTGTTGTACATCCGCTTGCCGTCAATGCGGCTGTTATCAAGGATTTATCACAACCCATCTCGGTACGTAAGTTTAGTTGTTTTATTAGTATGGTTAACTACTACTGTCGTTTCTTACCTAACCTGTCTGACACATTAAAACCATTCACTGATTTGTCGAGTTCCAAACGGAATAAACTCTTGAAATTACCTGGGACATCAACCAATTTGTTTAACTCAATAAAACAGATGCTTATAGAAGCAACATCTATCCACCACTTGCATGCCTCCGCTCTTATCAGTATCATTATTTATGCACTGAATTTGGCTGTTGAAGCTGTACTTCCACAATTGTTTGATAACAAGAGGCAACTTTTCTCGTTCTCCTCCAGTCTTTGCAGCCGACACAAACTCGCTACAGTATGTTCAGCCGTGAACTATCGGCAATCTATTCAGTCAATAAAAATTTCCGTCATCTTGTTGAAGGGCGTACCTTTTTCCATTTTTGTCGACTACAAACCACTTAAGTAAGACCTATCGGCCAAACCTGATGTTGAGTGATCCTGCGAGTAGGTCTCGTTGTTGGCTGGAAGAGATTGATAAGTAATATATGCTAGAGTGGGTGAAGTAAGCGAATGTTCACCGGAATGATATGTTTGGATACATTTTTGTAACTAACGTCATTGACCACCAAACTATATAACAAAATTTGCATAGAAAACGCCAGTAAAAATGCCGTGCTGCAGTCAAAGCGTACTGAACATGATGGCTCACTGTGGTTCGGAATCCGATCGCCCAAACGCAAATACCTGGGCTATATCTAATGATTGAGCCCCCTGGGTTTCATC
>LUCH01008793.1:0-17148 GCA_013368495.1 Paragonimus heterotremus | reverse complement strand
AGCTCCACATATTCAGTATATTCATCTGGTACAAGCACTACAGAAATCATGAGAACAATTACTTCCACACTACACATTGTGTTCCGAAAACCATCAGCGCTTTGTTAAAATAAGCCTGCATGTCCTGATCTTGTTTGTTCCCCAGTTTCAAAGAAGTGTGCTAAAGATTTGCTGGTTCAATTTTGTGAAATTTATTTTATCTTTTCCAGAAGGAAAGAATTCTAAAGCAGTGGTAGCAACCAGTCCGCCAATTACAAACATTCTCATCAATTGCTTCAGTGTTCCTGGGGCGTTTCATTTGGTTTATATTATTGCCCTTGTATTAGCATGGATTAGGAAAGTCTGAACAAAAGCGGCTGATGAAGGCAAATCAGTTAATGTGATTTTCAGTGACTTTTTGGGACTTTCCGCTGAGTGGAGCATTTCACGCTCTGTGTGACGCTTCCCGATTATGGCACAGAAAATCTTCTGCTACTGTAGCTTACCGAATACCTCCAAGATAACTGCCTTAGTATCAGAGTGAATGGGGCATTTACCCTAATTTGACACCAAAATGAGTCTATCACGATGTTGTTATGTCCGCACAACGCACTGAAGTGAGAACTTAAAGAATTTAGGAGGAACCTTGTGTATCCTGGCTGAGCCAGCATGAAAATGGACTAAACGTAACAACCAGAGTTTACATCGATGACCCAATAACAAACCTATGAGAAAAGTACAAAGCATGTCTGTGTCCATGTGACCTTTGCAACCGGTAGGTTTGAAAGGGGATGGTTCACGTGATTGGGTGACTGCGTGTGTGTGTGAATGCACATGCACGAACGTAACGTAGATGGACCGTACACCTCTCCCCGTTAAAAAGAGGAGAATGTCAGAAATAGTCTAGTGCTTCTTTTCGAAAGGGACCGACTGGAAAGTCTATGGGAATGCGACAGCTGCGATCAATTGTGAGTGATGTTCAATTTGAAACAAATAGGAATGCCTTTAGGGATTTATCTGAAATCTTTGGATTGGGGGACGTGTGCGTCTTGAATGTCTTCTTTCCGGACTGCTCTCCGGTGGCGGTATATTGCGTTGTTCAGGTTCAAGCGTTTTTACTTTTGGTGAAGAAAATGTATCAAATAATATATCTAGCGGCAGTTCATAATCGTTACTTACGTATTTCTCATCTGTCGTGTGTCTGCGTTTGATATGATTGACATGTCTTCTGGTTGTGACTGCCTGACTCTCCACTGCGTACAGTACATGACCGATTCTCGCTCTCACGGTTCCTGAGATCCACGGGTTAGCTTTCTGCCTGAAGTCACGAATATACACCAAATCACCAGGGAAAAATAAGCGCATACGAGTCCCATGGTGCCGATTAAATTAACGCTCCATTTCGCGGTTAGGTTCGTTCGAAATGATTGATGGGAGCATGGCATTTAAAGGAGTACATATCTTCCTTCCCAGGAACGCTTCTGCTGGTGACTGGTTGTTAAGCAGTGCTTGATTTGGCGTTGATCGATATGTTCGCAGAAATGTGTCTAAGATTTCTGATACACGCCCTTCACCTTATAGTTTTATCAAACTGCTTTTCAACTTGTCAACAAATCGTTCAGCTTGTCCATTTGATTGAGGGTGATAAACGGGGCTTCGCATGTGTTGCACGCTCAATGACCGACAAAAATTAGGGAATTCGCCTGATGTAGACTGTGGCCCGTTGTCACTAACAATCGTTTCAGCAACCCCAAACTGTGCGAAATAGTGATTGAGACATTTTATCATGGAATCTGTCGTTTGATTCCTTAACATGAAAATTTCCGGCCATTTGGAGAAGGAGTCAACAATAACGAAATACTACTGATAATCAATGGGTCCAGCATAGTCAACATGTATACGTGCGCCAGGAGCAGAAAAGATCGGCCATGATTGAAGGTCCACTTTGACAGGAGTCTTAGCAGCTTTGGCACGGCTATTACACGGCCGTACTAGATATTTAATATCTTGATTTATATTAGGTCAATAGGCGTAACAACGTGCGACCGACTTCATTTGCACGTCTCCAGGGTGGCCTTGGTGTAGCTTATTTAGAACTCTGTTTTGAAGCATGAGTGGTACCACTATTTTATCTCCAAACATTAAACAACCACCGACTTGTGTTAAAGCATCCTTCCGGTGGTAAAATGGCTTATGTTCTGAATTTGCAATGACCTGTGGCCAACGATTTTGCAGAAAAAATAAACTGCGCTGCGTGAGTATGTTTTGTATCTCACGGAAGGTGACGAGGAGATGGCAAACGGAATCTGTGGACGTAAATTTAGCTACTACATCAACCTCCACAGAGGAAATAACGGTATCTTAGCACGAAATCTGTCAGCGATGAGTCTAGATGACGTGTCCGCATGTCCAAAACTGGTTGTTTTTACATGCTGAATCGTAAAGTTATACCCGATAAAAATTGTTGCCCGCCGTTGCAAACGATTTGCTATGTGTATTGGAATGTCCTTCTTACTGCCAAAAATGCAATAGTTTGTGACCGACACACAATGTAAATGTTCGACCATGCAACATTTTATGAAACTTTTTGACGGCAAAAATAATAGCCAATCCTTTTTTTCAGTTTGACTGTAGTTTCTTTCCGCTGGAGTCAGTGTGCACGAAACGTCATTGACTGCCTTTTGACTACCAGAGGGAAAACGATGCAACAGAACTGCTTCGATTTTATAATCAGAGGCATCAGCTGCTACAGCAATTGGTAATCTAGTGTCTTAGTGTGTTAACGCAAGGTCCGACAACAACACAATCTTGATTCGCTCAAAAGCTGATTGGCGAGTCTCAGACCATACTCATTTAGCATTGTGTTCCAAAATTCCGTTCAAGGGTGCTTGTAAAACATGCATATTTGATACAAAATTATTGTATTAGTTGACGAAACCTAGAAATGACTGCAATGTGACTTTATTCGCCAGGGCCGGTAGGTGTTCAATAGCCTCTATTTTCGATGGATCCGGGCAATGACCGTTTCCGTCGACGACTGATCCAAGACAGGCAATGTGATGCGTAAAAAATGAGCACTTTTCGATGCGATGACTAAAACCCTATGCTCTTATTCGGCCGAGAACTTCATCTAAATGTGCCTGATGAACTTCAGTGGATGGACTTGCGATGATGATGTCGTCCATGTAGGCCGAAGCGTATGCCAGTCCATTCAAAATGGTATCCATAATCTGTTGAAAAATGGCTGAGGCACATTTCACGTCAAATGGCAACCTGTTGTATTGATGCAGCCCTCGATGTGTGTTGATGGTGAGATACTTCCTAGTTGAGTTGTCAAGTTCGACCTGAAGATAAGCATCAGAAAGGTCAATTTTGGAGAACACTGCAGCCATCTACTTGTGTGGACAAATCTTCAGGTATAGTTAACAGGTACTGATGTGTTTGTAGCACATGATTCAAACCAGTAGAAAAATCCCCGCAAATGCGAACTGTGCCATTTGCCCTCTTGACAACAACTATAGGGGTTGCCCAAGATGAGTAGTTGATTTTTGTTAAAACACCCAACTGCTCCAGTCTGTCTAATTCTGACTCAGCTTGAGTGATCGCAGCATAAGGTACCGGTCTTTTGGGCAGAAAAATTGCTTTGCAATCCGGAGTAACGAACAAAGTTGCCTTCGCTGCCGTGTATAAACCGAGATCAGTGTTAAAAATCTGTGCATGTTTAGTCTGTAAGTCCAATAGGATGTTATTGCACACCTCAGCACCTTCTGAAGAGTCGGGTAGTGGATAGAACTGTGCAGATAATACGTCACAGAAAGAGCTAATGGGAATATCCCACAAGTGTAATTGTTCCTTCCAATCAGTTCCTAATAGATTCAGATCATTTGTAGCCGCAGTATAATACGTACTGGTACATTGTAAATCGCAAAATTTGAACTCATGTTCGGTTTCTCTCATAAATGCGATTAGGTGGCCAGATGCATTGCGTGCGATACGTCGTGATGGTTGGTAAGTGGGTTCTTCAATTCTGTGCCATGTTGAGCAACAAATTACGGTTATATCCGACGCAGTATCGATTCTTAATGTGACCGGAAAATTACTGACCAACAAGTCAGAAATTTCCGCGGGTAATAATTGGTATTATCAGAGGTAGAAAATACGACATTGGACTGCCTTCTGAAGCGATTCTTGAACTGGTTTCTGCCAGATGTGAAACAACGACCTTCTTTATGTCCCAAACGGCCACATTCCTGACACTTATGTGGCCGAAAGCAACAAAATCGTACGAAATGCCACTCACCGCGGTGCCAACAGGCCGATGGCGGTCGTTGCCAACTCGTGTTTCTTGATTCTCTGCTTTCTTGTGATTGCGTCCTTGTGAATTTTTCAACCAGTGCCATATCGTGTGTGTAGAGTTTTCATTATTTTGTACTTCATTTTGCTAAAACTGTGTAACTGCTACATCAGACCACACTGTACATTGTTGTTTGACTTGAGTGAAAACAACAACACAAAACGTTTTCGAATAAACTTTGCTACACGTGCTTGCTGGTTCTTCCTACGACGCCGGTGGTTGCCATCCAGATTAGAACATCCTATTTGTTGGATTAACTTTCAGCTCTGTTACTTCGCATCCTCAGCTACGCTTGGAACAATCCGAATAATTTCCAGCGTCATTGGACGCCTCACGAACATTGTCAATCTTTGGTGAGTCCACTCCTTGACTTCACTCGTTATTGTTGTATCCAGATTATTGTAGTTCACATATCTGTTCCATTACACGTGGCTCTGATGATTGTAGCATTTGTGGATCCTTCTTCAGATTTACTAATCGCAGATATTCCAAAGTCAGCTCCTGTAACTAGAAGAATTGTGTTGAATCGAGTTTCGCCAATAACCTGGCTTCGGTGTCAACATCTGCTACCGGAAATATAAATCAATGACTTGAATGGATCATCTGATATCTTTTTCAACTGGAACCTTTCACATTCTCTGTCCACTCTCCCGGAGTATGACACAATATATTCGCTCGTCTGTCGTCCGATTTTCAAACAATTGTAACGTATATTGAACAGTGCTGAGCGTTCTCCAATTATAGTTGAAAGTATGACGACAGTCTCCTGCAAAGTGTAGTCTCGCGAGTGATTTGGTAGAATGAAATTGCAATACTGAGTATGTTCATTGGCGCCTAATTTGTGCATCAGTAGGCCCACTTTAGCTGGCCCATCCAACGTTGCACCATCAACAACAAATATGTATTCATAAAGTCTGTACCATGGAAGAAAGGTGATTCCGCCTTCTGCAATAGTGTTACATATTTAAAATCACTCCTCGTTTCGGTAGGTTATACGGACAAGAAATAACAGTGATTTAATGCTTTCACAAGTGCTTGGTTCAAGCATTTTTTCTTGTTTCCCATATATTTTCTCAGGAGATTCACAGAAGCCCATGTTCTATCCTTCTTCCGTATTCCTCCCGGTGGTATACTCATTTTACTAAAGTAATCATCTATGTGTAAGATGACGGTTCTTGTACCTTTGTCGGCCATGAATTTCGTTAATAGTCTAACTCCGTCTTAGAGATTCTAGTAAAACTATGTGTTCCCTGGTCAACATACTTTCACCTGCCAATATACTGATTGATTTCAAGTTGGACGTCACCCACAATTAATCGAGACGTTCGCATTCCCATAGACTTTCCAGTAGGTTCCTTTTGAAAAGAAACACTAGATTCGAGTTTCGCTCTCATTAGAGCTCGTCAGTAGTGTACGTTGTTGCTATGACCAAAATCAGAACTCTGGCCACGTTTTCATAAGGCAACCATACTGACCACTGAGAGATTGACCTCACATTTGGCACGACCAACTTATCATAGGTGGAATCTCAGACATTTTCGCTTGTGAGTACTGATCAGGTTTTTCGATCGTCTCGATAGGAGACATAGTTATTGGCTGTTAACTCTAATCGATAATCCCGCGATTAGGACTTCTTAGACAAGCGAAGGTGGCTGAGCGTTCATATATGATAATTCTGTCGTGCCCAGTATAAGGTCAATGGCGTAGTAATCAACCCCGTTACCTAATGAAAGTGTGGCCGGAGTTCCAGTCCAGACCGTGGCGAGGATATGCACCACCAACGAGCTGCTCTAACAATAGTAAAACTCGAGTCTAATACTTCTTTTCGAAAGGAGGTGACTAGGAAGTTTATGGAAATGCGACAGCTGTGACCATTTATGGGTGATGTTCAACTTGAAATTAACCAATTCCCCCACTACTCATCACTAATATGCCGATTGCATGGTCGAACTAAAACTGCTTCCAAAATCTTAGCACTAACGGCTAATAATGCTTGAAGGTCGTTCAGTCGGACAAATAAGTTTTCAGACTGTCTTTAAGCTCAGTTTGTGGTCAATGAAAACCTTTCACAAACAGCTGTATCCATCGCTTGATGAGATAAATTTTACACGCGCTGTTGCGTATTCTATTAATCTCCAGCCGTTAGTTTAGTCAGAGTGAGCCGACTTTGTGATTTTATTCTTTTCTCTTCTTTTCTTCCATCTATTATCTGTAAATTTTCATTTTCCAACTTTCCGTCTTTAGTGTGCTTTAATTTTGTTAATATTCCCACTTTTGTTTTAATTCGCTTGCTGTGCTTTTCCGTGTGTCATTCGCGTTCAGAGCCAGACGTCGTGAATTCCCAGTAGTATTTGTACGATCTCTCTGAAAATTAGTCCAGTATAGTTCTGCCAATTCTAGAAGTCTGATGGCCATGTCTGCTTCTGCTATTTAAGGTTTTCCAGTACGGCGTTCATCCGTTTCAGACAGTGCTTAAGTTGTTTTACATAATGTTGATTGTACAGAGGCATTTGCTCTTTCTAACGAAGTCTGTACCCCTTGTAGCGTTTATTTCTGAATTTCCAGATACTTCATTCAAATGTTCTGTTTCAACTGATGTGGGTTCTTTGACTTGGCTCTATAAATGGCAGTTTTCATCAGCTCGAAAACGAGAAGTCGAAAACAGGAAGTTCTCTAGGATTTCCATTGCCATAATCGTTGGCTACCTCGACCGATTTATCTCTCAGGAAAACAAGCAAACTTATAATATTGTACATTTTGTACGAACTGTAAAAAAGTTATCACTACTTCAAAACAGATCGCATACTTCCATTAAGTGTGGTCTGTGAATGAAAGTCGGTGATTATTATTTAGCCAAGTGTTTAGGATTGTTCGAAGATAAACATAACATTTAGGACGAAAACTTGAACGGTGATGTTGCAGATATTCACAGTGGAAATGCAGCAATATTGGTGTCAAGGCAACTGATTAGTTTTCGTTTCAGTTGAGTATGATAAATTATAACACATGCAATTTACCTATATCGTTAACGTTTAGAATTGTACAGTTGGGTGCAGTTTTTGTTGTTTGTAGTGCATGAGGCTGCAGCTTTAAGCAGAAATTTGTGTTTGATTGCACTGACGGTTTTAACAACGCCGCAAATCCGGTACAGAGGGACTGTGTTGATAATATGACTGTACTTTATTGGGTGTACGGAAAAATTAAGCATTATGAAGTATTTGTATACCAATAAACGTACAGGGATATTTTGGCTGCTGGTGAGTTCTAGAGGATTTTGGCTTAGTCTAACAATTGAACAACTTTGAATGTGGTCCTAATCGCTGGGTTATCAAATGGAGTTCATAGGACAGTTACTGTGTCTCCTATCGAGGCGACCGGGTAATCTGAGCATTACTCACAAGCGAATGTGATTGAGCGTTCGCATGATTCAGTCACGCCTAACGTGGGGTCAGTGGCATAGTGGTCAACACGGTTGCCTCGTGAAAGCGTGACCCAGAATTCCAGTTTGGGTTGTAGCAAAGATACGCACTACTGACGTGCATTAATGCGAGCGAAACTCGAGCCTTCTGGTTTGTTTTGAAAGGGGCTGAGTGAAAATTCACGGGAATGCAACAACTGCGATTCATTCTGAGTGATGTTCAGGTGATGAAATAACGTACACTTGGGGACTGACTTCCGCCTCAGTGAAACACTGGAAGCATGCACTATTTTAAAGTATTATAATTCTGACGGATGATTTGCCAGTAGCCGGACAATCTGTGGCCAATGTGCTTTTAGTGAATGACGACATCAAAAGTCTACGTACAATCGAATGAATGAGAGTGGCTACTCTGGTAAACCGTAAACGCATTTTTGAATACTGTTACGCATCCTGGTTTTCAAACACCTGTCGGCTCCATTGTTTTACTTTTTGCCACGATTACAGAAAACTGGGTGAATACTGTGCGATTTGGTATCAATATAGTGGTGTTTTCTAACCACAGGCTACGGTATACTGGATGTTTCGGCGATTAGACTTCGTGCCCATGCGACTGAGAAAATGGTTAACTTCTCTTGTCATTTTCTAACACCTTTGGAGAGAGATTAGTCTAAAACAACCTCGCAGTAATCATTTTGTCTGTTTGTCTTGTTCACAAGTTGTTGTGAAATTGTGGATGCTCAAACGGCTTAAAACACATTGTACAGCTTATCATACGTGAAGTCATCCAAGAGAAAACCTTATCATAAAGACCGCCTGGAAGGAGGGGAATGAAAATCAATAGAGGGAAATGTAGCCTTTTGGGAAGAACCGAGGAACAGACTCACTGATTAGATACAGTCATACTGTACATCGACAGCAACATTTCAATTTGACTACGTGTTAAAAGATGGGAGAAGAAAAAGTTACTTAATGGACGTACCAGAATTATGTCACCGATGCAACCGCTGCTTCGACCACACCATCAAAGGAATGGTAAGCTACAGTTTATAATCCTGAAATGAAGAATTCCTGATTGTCTAGAAGGTGTGTATTCTTTACTTATTTGAGTGAGATCCAAGATAAACAATAAAACGAGTCAGTTGGGAATTTAAAACTTACATGAAGTACTCAGAAATTAGGCTTACAGTATAAACACAGTAAGGACAGAAGAATAGAGACTGGATGGGAGAATATTGAGGAACTCCCAAATATAAGGTTTCCTTGCAAACCTACAATAAAGGACAAAAGGACCTGATTCCAAATGACTCCCAAAACAGTGGTCATATCAAATAGGATTTGGTAACAGATCAGCGTATTGGATCTGCATCACCAAGCTGTATACATGTCAGAATATTTATGGAGTAAGAAGCTATCTGAGTGAGCATAGAGACACTGAGTTCTAGTCATTGTGACATTCTTGCAAGCGAAATAATTTGAAGGTGTAAAAGACTGCATGAGTGCTGTATGCATGTTGATCAGTTAACTGACGGAGATCGTCTCTCACATGAGCGCAATCTAACTGCTGGCTAGCTCAGACTGAAGCGTCATGACTGACCGATTTTGATACAAAAAGTGGGCTTGGGTTTCACAACATTTACAGTGCTTCATAAGTTTAGAAAACCATATGGCTCTCAGAATAACATCACGTTTTTAACCAGACATATATTTTTATACATTAAAAATGAAGCCAGAAGCATCTTCAGACGAATTCTACTATCAGACATGAAACTAAGATAGGGGATGTAAATGATCAATCGTCGCGAGTTATCGCAACACTCAGGTAGACTGTTATGGTCAAACCATCACACTTAGTTGTGAAGCTGTACGCCAACACACCTCATTTTCAAGAACGTAGGAGAATGTCAAATTCAGACATTAGCTTTGATAATACAAAGCCTTCACTTTTGGAAAGTTGACAGTATAATTTGCATAGAAAGGGGGAGTTAAAAAAATATACATAAAGCACAAAAAGTGATGATTCCACACGCAATCATACTCTGTAACTTCTATACAACTCATGTGCAGCAATGCAAAAAAGTCTGGCTTTCTGCGCACTTCCAGCTGTATGCACTAACAATAATCACTGCACGCAAGTTTCGGTAAACTGCTGACATGTGGTATGCATAAAAGAACGGAAGCTGGACGACGTACGTGGTAAAGTTGATGAAAGAAACCTGTACGTTTGTGAACAGCATTTTAAGAGGAGAATGGTAGATTGTCTGTCTCCATAAAAATGATCGCCCGAAAGTGATTATCAGTAAGGTAGACAGATGCTTTTTATGACAGAAAACTGGGTATCTTTGATTCCGGTCATACTGTTGGCAAGCACATTAGCTTTGTGACAGACGTACTGTGGGGTTCTATCCGGGAACTTCATACATATTCCCGTGCAAGCAAACAGGCATAGGAGAGCAAGAATGGGTTAGTGGATTGGGGGCGGACTTTTGTTGAGTCAGGTCAACCATATAGATTAATTGAGATTTACTGTCGCATTTTGATAGAACACTCGCGAGTGGGCCAAAAACGGCCTGGCACCGAAGAGGACATACATCACTTCCACCATGCTTCCATGACGAAACAATGTGACCTTGTGTTGAATGGGTTATTTTATGCCTGCATACTTGAATGGGTGTATCAGTTTGATTAAGTGCCTAGGGAAGTCTGGAATTCCAGTAATTTTTTGGGCCAGATTTCTTGCTGTAGGTGTAAATACGGGTGATATTTTGGGCACAGTTTTAAACGAATTATCACGCAAAATTGCGCAAGTTAAACTGAAAATCTGGTAACCACGGGAACTGGAATGAAAATGTTCTTATCATTCCTTGCCCACGGCCAATAAAAAGAAAAGGAGGTTGGAGCAGAGTGAACTATGAAGTGTCCAGTCCTCATCCACCACACAAGGTATCGGTTCATAAAAGCCAACAGGGAGAAAAGAGTATAACCAACATAATCATCGCCAATCAAAATTTCCCCCTCCATCTCCTCTTTCTCATCGCTAAAATCCTCCTCGTCCAAATTACCGTAAGCGAAATAACCATTATCCAAATCATTATGGTCATCATCTTTATCAACATCCCGCTCATCATCATCATTACCATGATAATCGTTATCAACATCACATCATCGTATTCAACTTCATATCCATCATTGTCGTCATCACGAGCCTCATTTTTATCGCCGGGGACTTCGTCATCTTCTATGTCACCGGGATTATCATCATCATCATCTTCATCACTGCGATTATCATTATAAAATGCATCATCCTCACAATGTAAATGATCGCCTGCTTGATCATCATGCAATTCATCGTGGTCCTCAACATCTGAACCATCATCCACATAGCGATCGTCATTACGGTCTTCTTCACAGTTATCAACGTTAGCATCATCATCATCATCATCATCATCATCACCATCATCATCATCATCATCATCATCATCATCATCATCATCATCATCATCATCATCATCATCATCATCATCATTTCCTTCGTCTTCAACAACGGCTAGAATATAATCAGCTAATCATAAGACCATTACAACACCACTAAACTACTTCAAACATTACAGCATCCTTATTCGTTTCATTTTAGCCCAACATTGTGTCTGTTCACGCAGTCTGTCTAGAGCGAGAACAGCATACTTCCAATCATATCTGATTCGTTTATGTGTAGAAACTGAGCTTCTCTGATGTCACTTAGACAGCGACGATGAACGATGAAACTCACTGTGCATAAGCCAGAATGAGTCATATTTCGAAATTGTATAACATGACTTAAAATAAACGTGCGGGCCTTCTTTTGGTAGCTCGAGACTCAGAAAGTTGGTGTTCGTTGAGTGTGTTCCTGCCAGTATTACGGACATCTTGGAAACATAACTATGGGCAGAAATGATGAAACAGACGGACAAGCTTAATTCACTTGTTATTTGATAATTGTTACGATTTGAAAAACTTTTAAGTTTGGTGCTGCCCTCCGCATATACAACACCGACTTACGCATCGTGATCAGAAACTTCATCCACAACTTGTGAATATCACATACAAAATTAAAATTACTTGAGCTAATGCGCCAACATTTACCATGAGATATGACAGTCAACGCAACCTCAGTCATGTGAAGAGCTTACTTGTCTCCTCTCAACTTTGTTTTCTCTCTCTCTGAGTTCAATGAAATGCCATAATTATGAGTTTGAGGAAGATGTGGTAGACAAAACATAAGTGGATAATGTATTGGTAATTATCTGTAAACAAATTTCTGGGAAATAAAAATGACGGCGGATAGGTCTTACTCATGTTTTGGTCCTAAACTCTCACCACAGACTTATCATTACAGAAATCGATCTAGCACCACCAGCTAACTGCACAGTTAGATTTTGGCCCCCAATGTAACTTAAGCCTCCAAACTGGTAAACCCAACAATATCATACTTCACAACATTCGATCGTTTGCTCATGGTGGTTTTTAAAATACCCAACCTACTGTAACCTCTTCCTGCTTGTTTCGTAATCGTAAATTACACTTCTTTAGAACAGACCTAAATGCGAAATATCCGGACGAAACCACAGCTTCGTAGCTCAGCTGGTAGATCACTTGCCGCGTTTGAGCATGCTAGTTTTGTTGCTGGTTCGAAACCAGCCGAAGTCCAAGTTTTCACATTCGGGTCCTTTCTAAACAGTCATATATGCCAAACTATTGATCAGTAATTTAGGTTTCTTCCAAGTCCATCGTGCCACTTAAGATTAAATACACCAGTTCCCAATCTACATGGACATTCCATAAGTGGAAAACGAGTGTTTGTACCTTTTTAAACATCATTGAAGGGAAATTGGAAAAATTTCCAACAAAAATTATGACTTCACCTTACAGTTTTTCCTCCTGAAACAGTTATTGAGGTGCTCCACATTCAAACACGTGAACCTCGTTCCGAATTTTCTAAGTGTTTTTGAAAAACGAGGGGAAGATGGTTATACTCAGGTCGCAGTGTTGTGACCGCAAAAGACGCTTGGCCAGAGAATTCGTTTATTGAGCAAACTCCTGCATAGTTCATGTCAAAAAGCAAACCACAAACATGTACACTCATCTGCACGTCAGACATGCACTCACATACATCGGGTGGTAGGGCGTTGTCATTCCCTTTGGTGAAACCTCTGCCATAGTGCGTATACACTATTCCAATAGTCTATTCTTGTCCATCATCTTCCAGGCGTTCGGAGTTTGCTCTTTTGTTCCTGAATGCTGCCTGCGGATAATATACTACTCGTGAGTAGTATACTACTCACAACGAAACTGCCTGTCGTACAACAGCAGGATTCACATATTAGGGCAACTCCTGAATCTGACTGCAAAACCATAGATCTTGACATATTTGTACACTTATTGATCAAGCGTACTTCAAGTTTATCATCTACGTTTAACTTCCCACTACAGGCTGGCTGGTCCAACCGATGTAATCCGCGAAGCAGAGGATACAATTCTGTTTACAGGAGTTCAATGTGTACATGAAGGGAATAGGCATGTGCTGAAAGTTGTCTCTTCCTCTTCATAAACGAAAACAAAATGTTAACACGAACTTGACAGTTCAAATAAACTGTCAAGCTGAATGGGATAAGAAAACCTAGTCGGGCGCTGTACGCCTAACCTCACATCCTCTGCGTGTTTCATTATAAAAGTGTGATCGTCAATAGACACTGATCCTTTATAATGTGAGATAAAGAATGCGGATAGGGTTGTATTCTACAGGATATCAGATCCAATGAGAATTGGTGATAAGATTTGACTGCAAAATTGAGTAAATTCATTTTACTTCGCAAAGTAATCGTGTGAAAGATTGGTAATGGATGTTTGAAAGTCTGATTCCTTAAGGATGCTTCGAAACGCGCCTGTGTGGTCTAAGAAATGTGTGCAAACAACTCTAGGTTTTTCCTCTAGCGATGACAGAAACGAGTGCTTCAGGCAAGTGAGAGTATCGATGGATAGGCTTAAATAATGATAAGTGAACTCATTGAAGTTTTTCAGGTGTCAGACCAATCCAACCTTCCTAAGCATGGCAGTCCAAATATCATAACAACCCACTGTGACATCCACCACACGAAATAATTCCATCGTGACTGAGAACAATTTCCATTCTCACTCATCGTTCCCACCCTACGTTCGAGAAAGCCAGCATATGTTTTTTTTTAAATTTTGTTGAACTCCCTGTTGTTCTAACAAATATCAGTCAGTATATTCCATGTCTGCCTCATCCAAACAAATTCAACGGTGATAAGCTTTAATTGCTGTTTATCAATCGTGGACTTTTAACGATGGTAGGTATGGAGACGTGTTGTGATTCCACCTAACTAGACACCAGAATCAGGAGCATTTATGACCAAATATTACTCACGTGACTTTCTCCCAAATGTAGTAATGAGCGGTTTAGGCTAGTTGCACTGGTAACGAAAAGGCACATTCGCTTCTCAATTGGTCCGGCTCAATCAGAGTGCAGATAATGCCGGATTTGGTGCAACGTGACTGAACGCTGTTGTCAGGACTGTCATCTGACGGACTTCTGGAGCAATGCTGGCAATGTTACTCAAATTTGGCATTTTTTTGGAACTGCATATGACAGAATATTACCAACGCGTAGTTAAGTTAATCCCAGGTTACATAGAGTGAAAATATTCCACAGTTCGCGTGGAACTGTCACAGTTAAACTCCACGTGGCCTGCTTGCAGTTAACAATGGGTCTCAACGACGGTAGTGTTATCATAGACTACCGTTTCATTCGTCCCGTGAACGTTCTATATAGATAACGGCAATGACTGTCTTCACGCGCTGGCAGGAGAAGCTTGGCGGAGTGTGCTCTAAATTCGAATACGAGCCACTTCGCTTCATCTACCGCGGTCGATTGAGTTAATCAGACAAATCATAAACGGTTTTTTGTGATCATTTAACAGGGTGTCGCCCATAGAGCATTTTGTGGAGATTAGTACTGTTAGGCGGTTAGTAAATCTATCATCTCCATTTCGAAAACATGCTTCTTTCCAAGGGGACTTGTCCAATTGTTTACCAGATAGCTGTTGGGAACGAGTCTGGCGACATGTGAAAAACTACATTTCTGTCAAATGCATCAAACGTGACCGTTAACTCCACCAAAGTGGGCCAGAGTGTGTCACCAGTAGGTCTAACCTCAACTGTTCGAAGATCTACTGACAAGGGACAAACTACCACTAGAGTTTGTAGTCTGTTTATATGAAATGTGTCAGAGATCTTCATTGATCATGTAACCCATCAGCAGAATTATACTGTGGTGCTCACCATTTTCAGTGACAGTGAGACGACCAGTGATTAAATTAGCATGGATTACTTGCGAACTAATTGCTGATCTCATAATTGTACCTCGGGATGTATAGTTAAGGCAACTTTTACACATCCGGCCTCAGCATCACAAAACCGTTCATTTGAGTATTTCTTTTTATGTCTAGCGCCGTACATTTGTTTTGCTAAAATCTGGGAGTGCATGAGTTCGTCATCACCTAGCTGGATTGTACCACAAAAGCTGTGAGTAGGTTTTATACACAGAAGTGTAGTATTCAGGAGACGCCGTGTGTGTAGTGAGCCCTTAGTCTTAACTAAAACCAATCTGTCTGGTCTAATTACCCTTTGTACAGATTCAAGCGTGTTGTGATTATTTGGAAATTGAATTAGACCTGATGAACCAGTTTTGCATTCATCAGCTTGTTGATAAAACAGTTGAACTCGGGAGGTGTTTAGCCAGCTCAGTTATGTTAATGTCATCAGTCAGATTCCGGAAATATAGGTGCCTCAACCGATACCTCACTTCGTTTCTGATCAACAGACTGATACTCTATTTGCCTTTCAAAAAGAGCAAACAATATTTTCGTTTGCTTTTGGATCATGACAAAATGAACGAACTATGTCTGAAATTCTTGACAGTGTCTGGATTAAAAAAAACGAACTTCCGTCTGGATAGCTGTCAACTGTAGCAATCGGCTCTGTGCGACCAGCCGTGTGACTTCTGTCGTTTATGCACACACGTACGTACGCACACGCATGCGCACGGACAAACACACAGACGAACATAAAAGCAAACACGAGGAGAAAAACATGGCGAGTGCAGAGGAAAAAAGGTTCCCACGATTGCAATGAACGCTTTCGCATTATTACCATAGCATTCGCGATGTTTTTAAAGACTTAAAACTGCCCCGCAATTCCGTCTGTCCCGAGCCTTTTTTTCACTGCTATCCTGTGTCTCCGCCTGTCCAACCCACCCACTTGGACGCGGAGATCAGGCGGCTTCGGTGACTGTTTCAACAAACCAGCCAACAATCCAGGCTACCAGACAGACAGCACACAAACAAATGCTCGTCCATTTTTGACCTAATTTACGGACAATCAGAAAACGTTAAGGCCCTGACTTGCCACACCATCACACATATCGCACACCTCGTCGTCTAGCCGGAGCATATCAGGGTTTTGAGTGACCTGTACACATATCACGCAGGCTCAAAAGGCTGGGTCTAGCTTGGGTTCGCATGTGCTGTGCCTCTTTCTCCCCCTCTCGTGCCCCTACATACGCGCGCAAACACATGCACGCACCTATCTGATTATCAGTGGCGCTATATTTTAACGAGCGATGGCTCAGTTGGTCTTAATCCACAGATTGCCATGACATCGTTTGACCTGGTCACAGATACTAGGTTTTAAATCCGTGTCGGCTTGAACTTATACAGCTCCTCCCACCGGAATGGGATAAAGCCATTGGTGGTGTTGTTCACCCCTTCCCAGTCCGCACAAACACTTCAAACGAACTGTTGTGTCCACAATGGCGTCAATCCTTGTGTTCGTCACGCAATATTGTTTCACTTGGCGTAACTTCTTGGCACAACCATCCAGAGTGAAGTTGACCAAGAAACCTCCATCTGAGACACAAGTTTCCTCAAAGTCAATCACACACAGCTGTTGAAAGGGTTGACGAAACACGTGATTGTTCCAGTGGTTTACTTTTGGTGTGCACTGTGGGATGGTAAGCTAACGATTTGACCGGGACCACTAACAGGGGTATGGAATTCAAATTTTCTGAACTTTCGCGAACGAAAACCTGTAGCCTCATCGAGACATGACCGACCTCCGTTATCCATCCGTTTATAATCACTTAAAGCACAGTGTTTTAACGACGATTGGATTATTGTATCAGCATGGACAGTTCGGTGTACAGCCAGACGACAGTCCACCTGGCGAGACACGTCTAATTTTCAGGGTCACGAACCCAGATTGTAAGTTCTTCCGACGAACGTTGAGTGACGCACGTATAACCAACGACGCCAAATACCAGAACCAAGCCAGACCGCTGGAA
>LUCH01008789.1:2368-17301 GCA_013368495.1 Paragonimus heterotremus | reverse complement strand
ATAGCCTCTCCTTGAATACCATAGGCTTCCAGTTTGCGTTTCTTGATCGTGATCCTATGACCTCTTAAATATCTGTCCTGAGATGTCACGGACAAATATGACAGGGGACTTGTGACAGCCTGGTGGGCAGTCTTGTACATTTCAATAAGGTCACCTCTTATCCGTTGGTGTTCGAGCGAGAATAAGTTCAACGATCTTAGTCGGTTTTCGTAACTTAGACACCTCATGCCCCATAACACACGTGTGTCGAATTTTGTACTTCTTTGAGGTCAGCTGTGTCCTTCTTGAGATAAGGTGTCCAAGCTTAGGTGCAGTATTCCAAGCGGGGACGGATTATGGCTGGGTACAATGGGATGAACACTGCTGGACATGGGTTGCCGATCGTGTATTTCAGTCGCTATAGCGCCTGCCGTGCTTTTGTCGCGGCTGCGGTAAAGTGGGCAGATGAAACAAACAACCTGGATACCGAAGTCTCTCGTTTTCTGTTTATTTGCTATTTTGAATGTCTATCTATATGCCTCCTCTTTATACCTGGGGGTCGACTGGGGAGCATTAGCGAGGACACGACCTTTGAGAACATTCAGTGGTAAATCCCACCTTAATGTACATTCGCAGATCCTCCGAATGTCCTCTCATGGGGCATCCGAGTTCGATGCATTTCCCACTAGCTTTGCGTCATCTACCTACATGAGCTGACCAGGTTTTCGGTCAGGTCATTTATGTATACCAAGAAGAGCAGACGGGCGAGGATTGACTCCTGAGGTACTGCAATTGACGAAGAACACTAGTCCGGCAGTATTCCTCCTACTCTTTCCCTGCACTACCTTCCAACTGGGAACATCTAGGTCCTCCTACATGTTGTAGGAGATATACCAACCTATGGTAGCTTTCAGCCCAGTTATGTTAAGGGCTAGCCCCTAACATTGTTACAGAGTTAGCAGAAACAATATAGAGTTTGTAACCTTCTTTCTCTCCTGTAAACACTACATTTCACGTCTGTTACGTTCATTGTACATATAAACCACTCTTCTAATGTTTGAATCAGTACACACTCAGTCCTTGCGCGCCTCGGTTCCTGCTTGCACATGGTTGTTGTTGAGCTTGTTGAGGTATGTTGCATTATTTTGAGGTTGCTGTGCTTCGTTTGATTAATGTTAAAGGGTGGCCCTGTGTTTCATTATTTTCCGTAATAATAAACAATCAACCATTTTTATTCTTACACCAGCTACTACAGCTGTCCTCTTTACTCTTATTCAGTCTGAGTCGTGTACATTTCTAAACGTCCAACGAAGACGTTCTTCTTCCATATTCTTTCTTGAGGAGCTAATAAATTCTACCACTCGTCGATGCGTAAAGAGCCATTTTGCTCCGACCCAATCAATGACAAGGGCATAAGCTTCCATGCCGATGAAATGCAGAAAAAAAATCAACCGTCTTCTTCTCGTCCAGCTCACATTTTGCAAGGCACCAAATATCAAACCTCTCCAAATAATGCTCCATTTCTCGTGCATTTGAATTAGTGGATAATCGATCCATTTCAGTAATAAGTGTAAATAGTACGAAAACGTGGCGCTAATTGTTGTAATTAGAATTGAACTATATGGGATAACGAGTGAATGTATAAGAATCGCAAAACACAATTAGGCATACAATCACAGAACGTATATTACTGAATCGTACTTATCAACCAAATTGTACAGGATATTGGAATAGTAAAACAGCTGCATAACAAAAGGAGACAAAGCATGTCAGTCTTGTTCATCGCAATTTAATACTACCCGTGTGAACAATGAAGGAATGTTGTAAATCACCGTTAACAGTAAACGATTGTGTTATATGTTGCGTAGGATCAAGAGAATTGGTAGGAATCACAGTAAGAGCAATGGACTGAAAGTCAAAATTCAAGTTATCATCGTCACAACTGGAATGTGTAAAAGAAGACTTCGAACTATGACAAACGGATTGAATAGGCCCGATCTTACCAAACCTGTGGCACTGATCGTTACGAAATCGATAAGTCAATCGAGAATATTTACTACCATATTACTTACAGTTATCCCACCGTCGGGTAGCATATGAACCAGGTGCGCGTTGATTAGTTTCAATAGCCTTTCGAGTATTTGCCCTTTCAAACAGCTGCCTTTGTTGACCTTTTAGTCGTCTTGCGTTGTTGTATAAAATCATCAGTTCATCCTTCACAGCAGCTTTGATATTCTCAGAATGTTCGCATAGCGTTCTAGCTAACCGAAAATTGGAATTAGGAAGCAGTAAAACCTTCTGTTGTGCATCACGCAAATTTACTACAGCAGTCAAACGCTCAAAGAGTTGAGTTTGTAATTGGTCTTCGAAATTACACCGAGCAGTTTGAATCTGAATTTCGAGAATAAACTATCTGATATCCTTATTTTCTTTTCTCACGAGCGTATGAAATTTAGCTTGTTCAGATGCTTCAAAGTTTACAGGTTGGACATGTGAGAGCAGCAGTTTCTTCAAGGATTCGTAAGAAAGATAAATTGGTGAATTAGGAAATGACAAGTTTTCCACCAAGCTGTAGGCGTCCTTGCCAACCATGGTGAGGAAGTGAGCAGCCTTCTCTTCCGCTTTCAGCTCTTCTTCCGTGAGACACCATATATCTAAGCGTTGTAAATAACCCTTCATTTCTCGCGACGACTTACGAATAATCAGAATTTCTAGTAGACATGAATTCCTGGCAGAAATTGACAGATGTCCGCGACGTCAATTGTACATCACATGTGATGGTTCTAGAAATACAGAAATGAAGTATTTGACATAACTCAACCCCAGAGCTAGCTTCGACACAGTAGTAATAACAGCCAAACTAGGCAAAGCAAGTAATTTATCTCTCCAGTGCAATTGTACAATTTGTTATCAACTATGTAATGAAAGATAGGTTCAGTGACAATCACCACAGACGACTTAAACTCTAGAAGCAGTTTGATTGATAAATACTATTGAAACAGATATAAGCGCATTGCCACTTTCATTGTCGTTTTCTAAACCCTTTACCCAAGAAACCTTAGAACTATTTACATATGCAAACGTGATTAGCGAGTTGAAATTACTCAGACTTTAAAGTATGCCTCAATTGCGAAATCTTTTACAAACGTTGAAATTTATATCGTAGAACACTCAGAATACCGCATTAACTTGGCACACACTGTTGTCCTCAAAACTGAACAAAACATTCTGGAGTTCTGTGTAAAAGGCGTGTTCCTGACTTCACTCTGTACACTCTATACATGCGCATTCAGATGGTAACAACAACTTTCTTGTACTGAGCACGTATATTACAGTCGTGATCCTAACAACACGAAGAATACCCTTTACTCTACTTCCTCGGTACCAATTAGTCACAGCAACTAGAACCTGTGATACTGAGAAACAAATGTGAAAGGTTAAGTATATACCCTTCGAACACGTTATCTCTGAGATCAAAAGCTAGCACATGAATCTAGTTCCGTCGTCCACATGGTAGTCTGCAGTCTTTTAAACTGTTTCAGTCATTGTTGTTTCGATTAGCTACAAACTTAAGTTGGCGGTAAGTTTGTAGTAAATTTGTGGGTTTGGCAATCACTCCAAAAGAATGGGCCTGATTTCTGACTGATGTCTCTGAAGAAGGTGCAGATGTGCTCATCGATAGATAAGAAATTCATTTGTTATTTTATGTACAATAGCAACGAATCGGTCGACAAAAATGACACGTTAAATTGCATATATTTTGAGAACTCGATAATAATCTAACCGGTGTTCATGGCACATTTGCAAACCATCAACAGGTCATTCTGTAAAACTGTTATCCTTATCTTAGTGAACGGGGCTTTTGCACTAGTGATCTAAATATGCAGTCAAAAACTGAAGGTCGCTGTTTCGTCAAAAATGTTCTAATTGTGACTCACCACCTGTTTGAGATGTTCCAAATATTATGGTTACCTAACCGTCAGTAAACATGAAACATTCCTTTTTAGAGTGATTGGTTGACAACATTAACTGTTTCCACTCGAACGGTCAGTCAGCATACAATCTGAGGAGGTACAACTCCTTGTTGTTTACGCGTCCCTCGATGTTTTCTTTCACGACCACAGGAAGTATAAAACTAACGTTAGTATGTATAACTTTACTCAAGAAACGTCTTACTATACCTGATTAAACACAAATAATTCGCGAATCCTTGGGGGTGCACAACATATTTACACATTATTCCGCAACTTAAAGCATACAAATATTTGGCAGAGTATGAGATAATCATGGGACCATTATATCAGCATAGTAATGGGAAACGTTAGAAACAACCATATATCAAGTCGCATATTTACTGTACGAATAGATGAGCAATTTTACTGGCCTGTCCAATTCACAGCACAAAACGTTTGACTATATTTTTAACACCGAATATAAACCGAGAAAAAGGATAAAAGTTGTACCGATGGGGCTAGTTTAATGACATACTAAAATAAGACACTATAGCTTACCATGCTGCTTGTAAAGTCACTAAATTATTCACTAAATCTTATTTCACACATTCTTAAAATTTACTTTTTCGTTTCCAGCTTGCGATTAGATGTTGCAGAAGGAGGCAGTCATACATGACCAAATCTACAGGTGAACGGTTAGTCTGGTATATTAAATTTAAACGAGATCACGGACGAGTAACACATACTCTAAAGACTGTATACCAAGTAAATATAAGACGTAATAGTAAATCAGATGTAGCAGAGTGTTACATATAATTATCCAATCTGCATTTACTGTTCTGCGCTGCTCTATTTTGGTCAGAATATTAAAGGTTTTACCTACCTTGTGAGGAGCATGCTTTATCAAAACGGAACCAAAATTTCTCACTCGGTTCCTCCGGCAGACTACAAACAAAAACAGTTCCATTGTCCTTTTCGGTCGTGTTCACTAATTTGTTAAACGGAGGTTGTTAAAAACAGTTTCCTTATACTTGTGTGTAGTGATCGCAGTTAATGAAACACAATGATTTTCCATATGTCTGTTGTCCATCACGGGTACTAGGATATACGTTATACAAAACACTATTTTATGGGGAATCAATAAACTGCGCAGACGTATCGTACCGGTATAGCTACAATACCACCTGAGTAAACCAGTTGTAATAAGTTTTCAGGCTCTCATTTAGCAAAATTTGAAGTAATTATAAATAATAGTTGTCCAGCCGCGACTGGTCTACTTATGAAATTGTCCAATATTTTCAATTACATGCGTTTTCCAATTCAATAGAAGCCTTGCGGTATTGTCCATAAAGTATTCACTACATGTTTAACGTGCGTACATGTTCGAAGTCCAAACATGGGAAAATGTGAAATACAATTTTTTTATTCCTCCAGCATGGCAATAAAACCAAAAAGTTAACGTAAGAGCGTTTGTCAGAAAACAGCTGCCATGTGTTGGAACTGGTCCAACAGATTACTACCCAGTCTATGGTCACTATCGATAAACCAATCGATAATGAAAAGCAAGGACTAAGCGCGTTGACCCTTGTGTATTGGTATCGACCCTGGAAAATAAAGTGTACAGAGAAAGCACGTCAAGCTAGCGGGGCACGGAGCGTGTTGTTATTGTAGCCCCGGGGCGGATATTACAAATGGAATAGCTTGACTAAAACAAAAGTAGGCAGAAAGCGAAAGTCATCAAAAATGTACAAGTGAATGCGACTATCCAAAATATCATTTGTTATAGTCGCTACACATGGTTTTCTGTGCCACTGGTTAGAGGGTACCAGATAGAAAAAACGGGATGTATGTTATATTTTTATAGGCTAGCTAAAAACATCTCACCATTCAAGGCAAATGTTCTTTCAGAGGTAGGAATTGCTCATCTTCACAGTTTATTATTGGTTGACGAATTTCGTTGTAAGCCCACAAAAGCTCTTTTCTTTCATGTTTGATTGTCAGTTCACGAACGGCTGAAGTTGCCAAGAAAATAATTTCGAGTAATCCATTCATTAACTATGAACATAATTGGTTCTGTCCACTAAGATACACCCTACAGTGTTCGCTTAGATTGCACATGTCAGTCAGCTAATCGGGTTCATCACACGAAACTGAAAATGTTTGAGCTATTCAAAACATTTCATTGAAGATTTTTTTACGTACAAATCATGGTGAAAGTTTACTTAATAGAATCTTACTTATAAACAATATTTATGTTGCAAACCCTCCTAACCGATACGCTGGTTCGTCCTTGCTACCGTAATGCGTTTGACAGAATTCGGATTCTCCTCACGGTAATGATTAACACGCAAACCCCAGTCCCGGAAAGTACCACGACTGTCCCGTATTCGCATCCAAGGCAAGCCAAAAGACGCGTTCAAAATAAGCAGCTTTGTTCCGCTCCAAAACAGGGTTCGGCTAGGGCGACAAGTGCAAGTTATCTGTAGGGCGCGTAATGACCACACATTCCCACCACATCATGAGAAAGAGTTAGGATCGCACATGTGCATAGCGGTATAATGAGTCTCGACCGATTTGAACAGTTCCGCTAGTTAGGATTGAGTCAAGTGGCTTTTTCTTTCCCACGACGGTGGCGCCTTCGGAGGTTTACAGGGTGAGCGCCTTCACAATTTAGAAACCCTTCTCTAAGTGGCTGTAACCTTTGATTACTCAGCACGAAATATTGCAATTAAAAATAATGATTGCGAAAGCTCAGTACATTTGTAAACATGAACCATAATAATACAAGTTTCATGAGTGTGTTCGAAATTACATATCCTCGTAAATAATCGAGATAAAGCAAAAGTGAATCAGTGTAACAGTATTCTTGTTAAGCATTCCAGTAATTCTACAGATATTTGCTAGTTCATACCAAGTAACCCGAATATGTCGCTTGAACTTGTACAAAATTCGAACACGAACCATAATAATACAAGTTTCATGGGTGTGGTTGAAATTCTATATCTTCGTAAATAAAAAGTGAAACATAACAATCATGTAACATCCTTTCTATGCGGGGTCCACTACCACTACTTTAATCATAAACAGTAGTTTATTATACGTTTCCACAAAAGCGGATACTATTCTCACGTTACCATCTGGACATGATGAACAACATATACATTGCCTGTATTTCATTGTAAACACACCAAACCTATCATAGCTCCCTGTAAAGCCTCCTTCGACGTTACTGATTCAGTACAGAGGACACACAGCCTTTACGCTGTACAATTTTAAAACCTGCGGGAAGCAGATTATTCACATATGACAAAGACAAAAAGTCCCTTCCTACAAATAATGTCCACCAATTTCGTCCACGATGTATCTCACTTCACGTTTCATATATGTATAACAGCTGAATGATTAATTAAGCGTCCAAACAGCTTTCTTTGGACCGTCCCACAGGACACTCAGGGGACGGTCGCCCTTTAATGTTAGGCAAACATTACTGTTCAGTCTGTTTTCATGTGAGCATTTCAGGCCAAAACCGGTTGACGAAATATCATCCTTAAAAACGATAGCACATGACGCAATTGAATGGTCGTTACTAACTAGGGTCCATATGGATCGGGGTAAGCATTGGTTATATGTCCCCACTCTGTCATTGACAACGTGCGTACCGTCTAGTTTATTGCTTTCTGACTAAGTCTGTGTGCAGCTTTTCAACTGTACGCAGCTCAATGCTCATTTGCCTGACGATTAATTGCCCACTTTGATGTTCGTTATTTCTCCGACGATAACGTTTGTTCTCACTTGTTCCGTTTCAGCTTCAACAGTTCAATCTTCATATCACGAATATTCATGATGCTAACGATTGCTGGTCTATGTTTTTCGCCAGCTGCAGACTTCATTGATGGTTGTCAGTATATTTTCCAATTTTTTGGCTGTTCATGTTCCCTATTTAAGATCCCAGAGTGCCATCTCAGGAGTTTCATGTTTATCAGACCACAGGTCATCAATGTGACCCGATGGTAGTGATAGTCCAGCACAGGACGGCTGCACTGCCGCTGAAAGGTATAGTACCCAGACCATTTGTACTTCATATTTTGAACACCAATTACCAGCCCCCGTGCTAAAGGGGTATCCGATGATGAAACCCTTATGTTGACTGCCGTGGAAGGATGGAACTCATTCCATCGTTGAAATAGATGCGTCTGTGTTCATGGAGAAGAAGTGCAATCGTGGGTTTCATTTCCCAAAATCCTGGGTACTTGGTGGCATAGGAAGTGAAACGCGGAAGTCGTTCATGATGATTTGCTCTGGAAACAGACGAGGCACGGTCAACTGACTACCCATCATCCGAAAACATTTTTGAGTAAGCTGGTTACATTATGTTTACCTTTCACTTTCAGCCCCATACCATAACAATAGCGGATTATTGGTGAGCTTACAGAGCTTTGAGTGGAATAGCTCACTGCGAACATTGGACAATAATCCACTCAATGAACTTCTTAGCTTACTGTGCTATCTACTGCATGGAAGAAAAATAAGGAAATGTTGATGTTCGAATGGCAGAACATATTCCCATGTGGCCAGCTGACCAAAGGATAGATTGATCGAAATGTCCCTAAGGACGATAGTTGCAATTTTCGTGGCCGTTACAACAGAGTACGAAAGACCCCAGTCACATTTGGCTTGCAGTGACTGGCTGACCAATGTTGAGTGCACAGCGAGATGGACGACATGTGAACCGTACTGAGATCTTGTAATCAACGCGCGATTAATTAATAATTGGACATCGAGTCATCGTCCATTCCGGTGCTGATTACCAGCTAGTATGTGTCGTGTGTTACCCAGCTACTATAATCAAACTCGTGGGATTAAAACATATTGGCAGTGCTTCCAGCTGTGGCACATGGGGTGGAATAGATAACAAATTCAGAAAACATTTATTGCGATCTCGATGGCATGCTTCTACTTTTGAATCAATAGTTTAGATTACAAACCTCTTGAAGTAGGTCACCACAGCTACTTGAAACGTGGCGTTGTTTCATTCTCAATCGATTGGCCAATAAATTACTAAACATGATGCTTAATCTGTTTGACTTCATTCGTGCTAGAAATCTGAAATCTGTTTGGTTTGGAGCCTATAGTAATTCGATGACACTAGCCCTACAAGATTGCGTTCACATCTATGAAACAATCAACTTGACTTAATGTAATTATCGCCTGTCTGTTTAGGCCACATCCGAAGTGAGAGATAACCACGTTTAATAGCTTGTGTGAAAACTGTGTACGGTAATTGGATCATTCGTTAAATGATAGCCTCAAATTCACAACAGTTTGAATTCACATACAATGATCCCACACACGGATGTTATGTCATCACCGCTTAATCTGGTGACTATCAAGCTGTCTGCTGGAATTCAATTGGACAGATCTAGTACTATAGAAAATACCAATGCACATTCGTTAGTTCTCTTCTCTGCTTCATTGCATCACAGACATTGGTCAATCGCAAATAGCTGAGGTTGCGTTTTTGAACAGCTGAGAATAAAATGGACGATACACAACAGCACACATGCTCACCTCTCGATCGTACTGTTCAATGGCAAGTTACATTTAGTTTTGTCACATTCTTCAGTCAAACCTGATATTTAAGTGGCATATGTTTGATGCGCTTTCCTCATTTTCTCAACATAGGTTTCTATCAGATCTATGCTATTAGTCACCTTGGTAATTCTGATGCTTTGCCAGCAACACTTCGTGGAAATGATGATTATCGAGGCGGAACTGTACGTTCACAATTATATTGCTGGGCAGCATGGTTTCACTGTTGAAAATGGTGAGTGTTCCATAAGGTAGCCAGTGAATTGGTGAACATCCGTTTATCAACCGTTCATTTCTAAACGCATTACAAATACATATATATATTTAAAACCGATCTGGTAATTCGATAAACTAATGAGCACATTTCTTCATTCTCTGAATCCTCCCCCAATATATTCAGGTCGCGATCGGAAACACTACGACTGGAGCTAGGAATGGGGTTTGTATTGACACAAGCCGATTTTGCTACAATCTTTGTATAACCATGTTTTTTCATTCCGAATAAATTTAATTGCCTGGTCGTATATTCGGCATTGTTTATTTCGAAAACTGGCGGCGGATAAATAGGGTTATCAGAGATTGTTCGTGGGAACAAGAGCTGGTGCCTGAGCAGTGTACTTAGATATGGTGTAATTGCATGTTCAGTGAAATTACACACTCCGGGATTGTGACTGCATGTTTACGACACAGCACAACGATGATTTCCTCTTGAGCCAAAAACGGACATCTAGCAATTTGTGTGAGGAACGAGTTAACGATAGTTCGATAGCTAACCAGTTGAAAACACGCGTTGCAATAATCTGAATAAGGACGTAAAAATATAATCCGCAAGTTAGAACAGGTCGTTCTACTCAGAATGGTTAGCATAATATTCATAACACGAAGAGTGGTAGATGTATGTGTTTCCTGATGGATCTTCGGTCCAAAGTTAACAATAACATAACTCGGTTTACCATGTCAGAATGGGGGAGTTTTGAGGTGGATAATTGAATGGTGGGCTAATTAGGGTGTTTATTCCCAAGAAGGATCAGTTTCATGGTAATTTATTCGGACCACACAATAAAAACTTCAGCTGTTTCAATGGACGTATGAAACATTGGGCCTCTTCATCAAGTTCATCAAATCAGATTGGAGGGTTATTTTGTGGAATACGAAAATCCCGTTTAACCCGGTGAACAGCTTATGTGAAGCGACCAGTTCAAGCGGTTAATTATGGTGCGGATGGCACACAGTCGAGATAATGGAACTCTGAATGATCACGTCTTGCCCATAACACATTCGGTGTCCAGAAAGTCTCTAACAACTGTGAACGTTGGCCGTTGGTGTGTTTCATCGGTACTGCTTTCTCCTATAGAGAGGAGGTTCACACTCATTTGAGCAAATGTTCCATTAATCGCGAGTTAGTACCGCCCTCGTTTCTTTCCGCGTAACTTCCTGTGTAGTGAAGCAAAAACTGGTGTGCGATGTGAAATGGCAGCGACAGGCTGATTTGGTTTAAACTAAAGCATATTTCGCGCTGATTGTTTGATTACTTGAATTTATTAATCGTTGCGTTGTTCCATATATACTATGGTTATTATCAACCTCAGTTCCATACGAACTTGTGCCCAAAACGACCACTTATTCGAATGATGGGTTTGTTTGACCATGCATTTCTGTGTCTATGTTCGGTAGCCATTGCATAACAGTACGGACGCGCTCAAATCCGCTTCCTCCGCAAATCCGTCTTGTGTTCAGATTCGTTTTGCTCGCGCAAAATGGCATGTTCACAATTAAGCGTTTATGCAGGACCGGCATGAAACTATCAAACTTCACGCACTGACCGGACACGTTGTAGTAAAACCGTCTTCCCGGCGAACTACCGGTATGTGTAGTGACATCAAGCTCGAGTTTGCGAGTTATCTTCACAATTTCAAACATAACTGAATGACGATGAGGCAGTCAACCAATTAGCTCTGACAAAAAATGCAGTATAGCGAACAAGGTCGTTTTTAGTGATTCATCATCGAGTTAAATAAACCACTTTTATCTGATGAATTTTACAAGGTAACCATTAATGTGGCAAACGGGGAATGAGTGGTTAATGAGGTCAAGGCGAAGTTAAGAAACAAACGACTGAGTTCAATGATAATCAGTGCAATCTTTATAAGGGGTGTATTCACTATATCGCTCGTGTACTCGATAATAACATAAATGCGACTGGAACCTTGACCAGATACAACTCCAGACACAAACATTTGCAACCTTCAGTGGGGACCGAAATGAAGAACTAATTAGGCATCTGGAATATATACTTACGTTACCGCGCTGAAGGCACAAGTCACCGCAAGATACACAGAAAGGGTACGTGGAATGGTCAGTATATTCAATCCAGTAGTATTACACCAGTTGCCCTGAAGAGAAACCAAATTAACTGTTTGACGGACAGTGCAGTAAGAACTTGCACGGAAGACATTAGTGCGGGGGAAGTGACTTTCATACGTGCAATATTCATACAAAATGGCAGCCCGCTAATGCTCATAAACAGAGCCATGGAACGGCGGATTGAAAGGAACCAGCGGCACCAAGCGGAAATGAACACGTTTGCTGATACTATCACACGTAGACTCACAAGCACGATTAGTACGACATTTTACGCCGCTAAATTGCGTGTTCACTGTACGTCCAATCCGGTTTTTATCCAGACCTAAAAGATGAATTGTTTTTTCTTCGACCGCACTTTATGTATACTCGTCAGAATAAACGGGTTACCTGGGAGGGTATCGATGTTTAGGAACTGATTTTTCGGGTAGTCATCGGCTCATTCAAAGGGTTAGTATGTTCCAGTCACCTAGCAATCGTTACAAAAACACCTTGTAGTTAGAACACAAATGGTCCATATCTGCATACATATTAATGAAACATTGAATAAACTCTTAAAGTTATAGAAGCTGGCATTTTGAGAGTAAAGTATACGGTGAATTTAGAATAAGAAATGGCTGGCAAAATTCGTTAAAATAACAAAATTATGCACACTTCGAGATGTGAACACTTTAACCTGTGGACTGCGAAGGGAAGCCAAAAACGGATAATCTGATGGCCGTTTGTCCGGACACACATGACATAATGGGTAAAATCTAATGCAGGAGCGAAAGTTAGCGTTACTGATGGACTTTGGCTGAGGACAATCGAAAACTTGCAAATGTATAATCTGAAAGTTCCTCTGGGGGCAACAATAACTGCGTTTTCCTTCGACCTTGTTCGTTAATAGTAACATCGCATGAGTAGTTGTCTTGCTGGAATGAGTGATTTGCTTCCATCTGCATTGTCATACACATTGATTGGTGATAACCAATCAATCGAATCCAACAACTGTTTGATGGCATATCATAGTCGAATTTGTTAATTATGTGGAACGTGTAGAAAGAAAGCTTGAACTGACGAATGCCGCCAACATAAGCTCGCGGTTAAAGATAATACTGCGATTTGGCGTGAGTAAATGCCTGGAAACTGTAGTGAAATGTCTGATTTATGGAAGGTTAGTTGTTGGAAATGTGAGTTTTGCTAATCTGCAGAAAATCGGCGAATTCGTAGCATCGAAACCGTGGTTGTCTTGTTGGGAGGCTTGCTATTGACTGAGTCTGTATGAAGTGAGGGCTGTCACGGGAATTAATTTTGGCACTTTGCACAGGCTACCTCTGCATGAATTCCGCATGGTTTTCGTGTCGCTAGACGACACTCCTACTCACCTTAATGGCCCAGCGGGAAACATCATTGTCTCGCAACACGAAGGGTAGCCGGTCGATTCGAAAACAAAGAAAAAGCCGGTCTTGAATTGTCGGCTTGATGGAGTTCATCACGACGAAATACAAGAATATCACTGCGAACCCTTGCAGCCGTAGCTAGTGCGAAATGCTAATCGGACTCATATCGCAACTGTCTACACCAGCGGGACGAAAACAAGTCATGACTGAAGAACAATTTGTAGTTACAGGTTAACCAAGCGATAATCGTTGCCTCGGTTTCTGAGTATGCGTATGCAAATAGTGTGCCAGACCAGGTGGAACCAAGTTCTCAATCATCGTAATATAAATGATATTTTGTAAACTCTGAAAGCATTCTCAGTGTCTCCGTGGAATACACAAACAAAATATTATGTATTTTGAAAGGAAAATTTAGTGTGAATAACGTCGAGGAAAATATCAACCATTATCAATTTGTTATCCAAAGAAATAAACTCGCCTGGCTGTGCAAAATGTTTAGGATAGTGAAGATTGTTGTACAAACTATAGGTTGCAATTCTATTGTTCATTGCTCTCTATAAATACAGTGTACTACTAAAGATGGCGAGTTTGCAAGAGAGTATATCAAATTTTTTGACATACAGCCATTTAGTAACGCGTGCGTAGGAAATGTAGTTTTCAGGATCTGTGATGCAAATCTAGTCGACTTTCATGAATAATTGGTGAGTACGTTTGAACAATATATTCTTCTCAAATTTTCTAAAGCCTCTTCAATATAATCATACGAATAGTTTAAAGTTACCTTACATAAATCCAGGATAAACGCAATGGAATTCAGCCATCTCAGACATATGTTACCTTAAATCTACGAGACATTTTCACGTCAACCGAAAGTATGTAGGACAACTACCAGTTTCATTTTTACAAACCAAGTCTGAATTCGTTGAATTAACACGCGCTAAAAATTCACCATTTCTGCCGCAAACAGTGCAATAAAAACAAATGTGCAGGTTTGTTTCTATAAATCCCCGATTTAGGTCACAATCCTGTTGTGTCTTGTCTCACATTCTAAAACTCATAAATATCTTATTACTTAATTCATGGTTGAACAGGACCCATACACCTGTCTGGACTGAAGTAAAATATCTCGTTCGAGGGACGTTGGAATGCAGACAAATGCGGTTGTGTCAATGTCCCTTCAAAATATATTACCAAACCACAACGTTGATCAAGTAACCTTGATCAAAACCTGTTAGACTACCCAGACAACATCCAGAAGCAATGGACGGATGAACAGACATAAGAGAATTTCTGTAGGTCATAGCATGCGAATCGGTGTTATCATTTCAGTTAACTTGAGTAGAAAGACAATTCAACTTTTGTTGAATCCCAGTGAATTGTGTGAGCTGATTTTCTTCTGAGTATGCTATTCGATGCAACACTGTTATGCTAACGATTGTAAATCCTAAACTAAGGTGAAACTACAAAACCTTGTAAAAAATTAAACGAGTTCAATTATTTAAGCGATCTGTTTTCAAATTCTCCGTTACATATTCATGGCTGAACTAATTTCCATACAGCCAACAACAACGACTTCATCAGGTTTGTGTACAGATATCTGCTGTTTAAGTTGAATGTTCATATGCTGCGTGCCATCCGGCATGCAGGTAAACTTGGTAAGTATATCTAA
>LUCH01008788.1:0-11350 GCA_013368495.1 Paragonimus heterotremus | reverse complement strand
CATAGCCCGCCGGATCAAAACAGTACACAAGCCCGACCACCTCGTCAAGGTAGCAGTATGGGTCGGGATACGCGCGCATTCACGTTTATGAATCAGAATTCTAGTCCACAACACCGCTCCGTGGTTTATGTATATGATCGGCACCGCCTGTCGGGGGATTTTTTGCTTGTCATTCTTCGTCCGTTGATTCGATCTCGTTCAACGATGGCTCGTTCGGTCGCCAATGTTGTCCGTCATCTATCTACTTTGGGCTTTGACCATATTCCACGACCGTATCGAAATATTCCTGCGATTGTTGAAATAACCGCGCATCCGATTTGGTCGTCCGTCCTATTTTGCCTGCCATGTTCTCGCTCGTTGGTCCGATCCAGTCGAGCCATGACTCATCCGGTCGCCCACGCCGTCCCTGATCCGTTCGTTGTGGGTTTTTGGACGTATCTCCCCGCGTTGAGGTATTCCGCCAAATGTTGGAATACTCACACCTCCGGCCTGATAATCCATCACATTATTATAGATGAGTGTCATCTGCATCGCTGATAGCTTCACTGACAAACGGTTGTCTGGGACCAGTAGTACGAATAAGCTTAAACAGTGTGAGAAATCAGTCATTCGCTGGCTGGTTGTTCATAGAGTATTCGTTATCGGCCATAGGTGCTTATGGTGTATTAGCAATGTGTCGTGGGAACGCCTTGTACGCAATGACAGGGTTCGAGGACGTGTCTTCACCGCGGACGATGTCCGTGGACTACTGATTCTATTTCACAGGCCTCGTTGATTTTAGGTAACCACCTTGGACTATTTGATCTCATTCTAACTACGAGTACAGTGAGAACATCGGCGAATTTACCTTGATTCACGAGACGCTCAGTAGGGCTCTGTCTATCGGTGACTATCAGTACAACCGGCCACAATGGACTTGACCTTTCGTCTTTCCTCGATAGTACTTGTTGACACCCTTCCGGAAGCAGAAATCCAGTTTTTGAAAACGAGGAGGGTCGAAACGTCATTGTTGCCAAATTCAAACGTTTGGTTGCAACTATGAGCAATTTGCGCTCTTTGAGCTACTGTGGACAATGCTGTGGCTTGTGTTGTCTGCTGGTCTACTAAAAATTGCGTGTGATTTAAGATAGCGGTGATGAAGTAATATGAATGGTTCAGCTACAGTGGCTCCTTGGTGTCTGTTCTAGGGCGTTTCGCCCGGTCAGCCATCGACAAAGACAGCAGTATGATGAAATCGGCAGTTATTTCATGTGTAGTGGTCTAGTGCTACAGTACCTTGGATTCATGATCGACTTCCCGAGTGGCAGAATATTTCGAAGTATTAGCGTGGTGATTCATCCTAGCCAGGTTTCTCTCCCACTGTCCAAAAAGAACAGCTTGATTTCGCAGTTCGCTAAAGTCATTAAGTTTCAGTATTCCTGTAACAATTTACCAGATTGTACCGTGCAGTAGTTTACCAACTTGAAGGATCATCTGACGTGATATGTGCCTGTGGCTGACTAATCCAGCCTAAGGTGGCTCACACCAACCAGTCAATCCTGCCGGATAGGTGGGCGACTTTTAGCCTACACGTTGTATGCACAAAGCTAGCTGATCGCACTAGGATGCGAAGACTTTTTCTCAAGGGTGTTCTAACTGAGTCATGCTAGCCAACGATATGTACTGTGCCATGGTTATCCTCGCCAATGCAGAAGTACGCTGCGTCTGGGTCACATCGTCCAACCTCATCGTCTCTGTTTTCCCTAGTATTGTCCACGACCAATACCAGGTGGGTGTTGGTATGTATATCACCTATCGACAGGCAGCTCACAACTGGTACCTACCGTGCGTCAACGGATCCAAGTGGATAAAGTATAAGGCGCTGTATCTGTCTAGTAGGGGATGTTGAGTCGGTCATTTTTGCGTGAACGGGTGGATGCTAAAAGACTGCATTAATTAATCAAAGGGATTGTGCAAATCAAGTAACGATTTTGTTTCCATTGCATATTCTTCTGACCCTACGTGCAGGCTCCCTTTTAGTATCCGAACCATGTTGTGCTGTCTTCATATTTGTGTGACTAACATGCAGCAAGTTCATTGCATGTTATTCGGACGGTTCTGCATCAGTTTGTCTACATTTGAATCCCCGCAGATTCCACTGGATCCGACCATCTCAGATGTGTCAGGAATGTATATAAGGTTGACGCTCTGTACATCGTTAAAGTTGAATCAACGTCGAGTATTTTTGGCTCCAAAGTAATATTCCTTGTTTTTTCGGTAAACATTGAATATTATTCCCACAAGCTCGAACGCCGCATCATATTTCAAATGACCTCGTACTATTCTTGCGAATGATCCACGCAGGTTCAACTCATTCCCCGTAACTGAGCGTTTCTGTACAGATCGATTTTCATCATTGGCATCTCCATAATATTAATATGGTTTTTATATTTGGTTCGTCTCCTTCCGAGTTTATCCAATTTTGCCTGACACTTATATACGCCATATATTGATTTCACTCATCTCCACCATCATCACTAACAGCGACAATAAATTGGTGGTTGATGCTGATACGCAAGTATGATTATTCGAAGACAAAATAGCCCTGATTATGTGGTAAAAAGACAGAGGGAATAGAGTTCAAACTCCATAACCTTGTGTGTAGTCCCAAACGTTGGTCCACAGAGTGGCAGTAATAGATAAGTAGAAAAGTATAAGGAGGAAGAAAATGAAAAAAGGTCGGAGGCATCATAACAAGAAGAGTCAAATTTGCTATTACAGGCTCATCACAGACTGCGATTTACTGTTACGCCAGCGTGTTTCCAATCGTCGCGAACTCTCTGGCTAGGTAAACAACACCCATGAATTTTGCCGAGTAGGACATTCAGAGTCCTCATGAGCCATGACGACGTCATCGCCTGACTACCTGTTTTTGCAACCATCAATAGCCACAACACAACCTGAATTGAGAAAAACGCACCACCGACATACAAAGTACGTAACCTAACTAGCAAAGTCTGTGCATTCTCGTCACTTTTCTTATCGGTCGCGTACTTGCATATTTTTCGGGTTTGAGTCGACGGATCGTCGCGTTGCTCACACGATCACCCCAATCGATGCTGCTTAGTTAGTGAAGACAACGGTTGCAAATATCAAGAATCTATGTCTATCTCCCGCACGAATGGTCCGCGCTTCCGACCAGTAGAACAAAAGTGAACGCACACATGTATTGCAAACTCTGTCTTTAATTGATGAGTGGTCGTCTTTGCGATGTCACAGGTGACGATGGTTCGCAATTACTGTGCGTGCCTTTGCAATCGTCGTGGAAATTGCCAACAACACTACCGGCTGACGAAATGACATTACCCAGATAGGTGAGGTAATCGAGTCTTCAACGGCCTATTTGCAAAGCAAACACAGAGTCAATGTCAATCCAACCTTATAACAATGCCTTACACATTGACGGGGGAAAGTCCATGCCATACAGACTAGTCACCATGTAATCGGTTCAACATAGCCTGCATGTTCTTTTCAGAAAAGCTGGGTAAAGCAGTATTATCCCCATACTCACCATCAGTCAGCTTACTATCTGGCACAAGCTCCACTCTGAAATACTGTTTTTATCGCGTGGTTGAAAGGAATGGGAGAAATCTGACACCCACGACCGCCGCTACCGGCCAGGTTGGAGTGGATAGAGACCTCATCACGGCGGTTGCAGCCCCAGCGATAGATTGGAGTCCTGTTAGCAACAGACTTTGTGCCATCCGCTTAGCAGGTTTTGTTGACTCCAATTCTAGACTCTAAATCTTCAGAAGTCTTCACTGGGTGTGCGTATGCTCCAACCGAATGCAGCGAAGTCGTCAAGGATGCATTTTATTTGAATCTAACCATATTCCTTGGGTTAGCGCATAATTCTGATTGTCATTCTAGCCAAAAATATGAACACCAACGTAGACCGTCTCGATGAGGCCGACTTTCTTGCAGGTGGCAAGTTTGGAATAGCATCACGTCGGTCTAATAACAGTGGGAGCATGTTACAGCTGTGCATTGACCATAAGGTATTTTTAGCCACCGTGCGTTTCATTGTTAAACTTGACTACCCTGCCTCTAAATCAGGTCTGGTTTCAGATAGACATGGCTGTCCGCTCTAGATAGCGAGGCTCCCCTCAGGACTGTCGTTCTAATTGGAGCACATATTTGGACTGAGCTCATGCGTTACTTTGCCGTTGTGTCCTTAATTTCGCCAGGCAACGACCTCACTGATAACAGCGGCTGACTGCTGAGAAACTGCCGTCGGCAAACCACAAGTACCAAACTTCTCTAGAAAGCGGGCTCAGCAGTTCTTACCCCGAAGGTCCTAATGGCTGCTGGACCGTTCACTAAGCAGGTACTACGGCATGCAACATGGTCGTTTGTTGATTAAGCAAACATTAGATATCAGAGAAATCCCTGGAATTATTAGGTTCCAGACAGTACATTCCGCAATACGTATAACAAAATTAGGATTGATACCCATAAGAAACTGAAACGTTGCCTGATCGCCGATCGTGAGGCTTGGCTAATGGAGAAAGTTAAGCAAATGGAAACGGCTTTTGCTTCAAGGAACACTGGTCGACTGTTCAAGCTTATCCGTGTTACTGGTCCGAGGTGACCGTCTGTCTTTTGAACTATCAGCGAAGCAAATGCTATGCATCTGTGATAACTCGAGACGGTTATAGCGCTAAACGAAATATTTTTAAAGTCAATTTAGCTTCCTACTTTTACTGTGTTGCCACCACATGTTTGTAATGTAAAACCCAGGTAGATTTAAGACCAATCAGCAAAACTGTCGTCCGCAATTGCATTTCCGCTGTCAAATGTTACATAGCTCCTGCCCCAGATTAACTCATGAGAGCGCTCTTCCAAAACACTGGGAATGCAGTGGTAGAGACCTTGATTCAATCATTTCAACCTGTGTGCATGACAGATAATCCCAAGTTCGCTTTGATATATATATATATATATATATATATATATATATATATATATATATATATATATATATATATATATCAAAGCGAACTTGGTGCATAACTGCTTGATCGGAATCCACGCAGGTGCCCCAGGTTGACTTGCATTCTTGGAAACAGCCACGGTACCGACAGCTGGTGGTCATATGGCTAATCAGTGTCCATGGTTAACTCGGTGATGGAGGTCGCCAGATGGCGCATTGACGCCTAGGACGTCAAAAATCAGTATTTGGTAGAACATAGACCGTTATCTGCATAGACCTATAACAAACGTTCACCGTTGTCCGTTCGACGAATACCGTAACAGTGTGGGCCATCTAAGCCACGCTGGTCAGCGCGTAACCTGTCTACTTAGGCATTCAAGTCTCCACCTGATATAACAATGCCCGTGCGGTGTATTGAAGGTTGACGAGTTGGTGGTAAAAATCATCTCTGACTGTGTTTGGACTACAGTCTGTTGCGGCATATACCTTAGCAACAAACAAATAGCGTTTGTGATGAGCGTCTCGATGTTTTAACCGTGCCTCCGAGTCTGACAGCGCAAAGGCGGTTGTTGACAGGTATCCAGTCAAGCGGTGCCTTCTCTGCATATGCGCCCTGGGTAATTCCAACACCAGTTTGGCTAATAGTTTGAGCCGCAAAATCTTCAAACAAGCGCATGGTGAAGCGACTGACGGATATTGGAGCTAAAGCCCAGAGGCCGCGTTTCAGCAAGATAACATATCGATGGCTAGGGTCTCCAAGTTACGTTTAAGAGCTGCCTGCTGACCTATTTGCATTAGTGTTCGAACATTAAAAGTGACAAGCTTAAATGGTGTTCGGGGGACGAATAGGGACTTGTGTCCGTTAAGCAAAGCAACTTTGTGCTTGACACACTATCACCCTGGCTATAACTTCCGTCGTGAGCAGCAACTGAGGTAAATCCATAGTGTGTGTTTGAAAGCGAGATTAGGGGGGTCACCGAGTAGGTTTATTTAACAAAAGAGGGAAATGAGAAAGTGTTCTGGCGCGGTAAAATGTGGCATGAACGCAAAGCCAACCACCGATGCTTAGGTCGTGGTGTTGTGATAGGAACTCATGACACTCCGTAATTGCTCTATGGTCAAGTTCGTAACTGGTGCACAGGCTTCAGCGTAACCGTTCATTAGGCGGCTTGCCTACGCATTCTCCGTTCTATCTTATAATCGTACCTATTAACCTGCTACCAACTGTTAAGTGTACTTTTTTCGACTTTGCGACCAAAGCGATTACTGCGTTTTGCATGTCTCCTTTCGTTTAATAATTTTATCATTCGTATACTGCCCGCTGTTGGCATGATGGGACTGAACAGCGTTGTCGGCTGTTTCCCGACTACCTGGCACTAGGTGTTCCCATTCTAGTTATCACTGTCTAGCGTGTAAGGCTTTTGAAACCTGATTTTCTTTTCCCCATAATTTATGTGCCATGTTTGTATTCCCACTAAAACTACCCTTCTGCGCCCTCCTTGATGTGTAGATTGGGAAGAGAAACAAGTTTCATTCGCCGACCACACTTTTTTGGATAAACACATTGACTCGGAGCTTCTTAAATGTGGCCCAATCGCCTCATTCATGGAACTCGTCTGTCAAGGTCTTGCCCAGAACCCGAATTTCACGGTGGAACAGAAACGTCAACATTTGAAGTGGTACGCTGCCTACTTCAAAGGCAAAACCCCGATCGTCGAGGCCTCCGTACGAGAAGAACTACGGTTAGCTGAACTGGAGAAGCAGGCTCGCGGTTCCAGCCAATCAGACTCACGTGGGACCTGATGCTCACATTGTATATAAAAAATGTTCTCGTAATTAACGCATTTGTTTGTGATCGACACTGTTAAAAATGCTCTTTTGGCAAATGCTCAGCGGCTTGTTTGAACATTAATGTAGCACGCAAAATGTTCCCTCTGCTTAAATCATTAATTGCTCTAAGGAGGACGGCGCAATCCTCAGTTAATTACGGGTATCGACCGTTAAATCGGCAGTAATGAATTCAAGCCAACTACTTCGACTGTTCCAAGTTTGGATCACCCCACTGCCAACATGTAGCCTGAGGTTTCCACACGACAGTTAGAAACTGCATTTCAATGCGATCGTTACTCTTTGCCCGACTATGAGGGTAACTGTGGTCGCTTTGTTTTATGTTACTCAGCAAGAAGTAGGCGCGGCCATATTTTTTGGTCTCCTAATCCAGGTCTGGCAGAGTATTGTTCTCTCATAAGTAACGGCTTAATGGTTGTTAAAATCTGGATGTTGCCATGTAGATTGTGGTGTTAAAGATCTGCTCGATTCACTGCTTACCCAAACCCCGACATCATAGACGATCCACCAGAGACCAATCCAAGCGTTGCGTTGAGGTACCACATCAGGGTTGGACGAACGACGTCGATGTTACTCCTCTCGTTATTCGCCAATTACATTGTTCTTTATTGCACCAATCAGCTTACAATTTGTGACTGCATCTGTCGTGATCAGCCGAAAACAGACTCTGATTTCCTTAGTAGTGCTATACATCTGTAAATGCAGACCCTTGTCTCTTGCTTATTGTAGCCAGACTGAGATCTTATCACTTACGCGAGAGGTTTTAATTCGAGGGCTATTCGAAGTCTCTAATCCCGAGTATTACAGTTGTACAGACAGACGCTGTTTTGCACCCTAACTTTTTTAAATACTTTACTGAATGCGAGTAGACCCGTCTCTCGTGCGTGTTTCTCTGTCCACGTCTAATAATTTTTGAAACAAACAGTAATCCGCCTGGACGTTCGGATTACCTGTATCGCTATGGTGTAACTTATAGACTAAAAAATTGTTGTTGTAGAAGTTCACAAAACCAGTGCAACACCCTGACAACTTAACTGCTCCATCCAGCCTTTCGTGTTCATCGAAAAGATTAGGACCCGGACCTAGGTTGCCCAACGATTCGTTGAACCTGTTACTTTCAGACATATTGATTGCAGTCTAACAATCCGGTAAGGGTTCAACATTAAAACAGGCTACACAGGACGATTAATCATCTCACCTGGACGGATCAGCGTACCGATGCAATATTTCCGGATGAAACATGCTTGATATGGTTGGTTGAAATGCTGTTCGACGTTATTAACGTGACAAAGAAAGCACATATTATTAGCTAAACCTGTCATGTTGAAATGCTATATGTTTGAGGGGCTTTAGTAGTTCACTGTCAGGTTTAATTGGTAATCTAACAACTTGCTGGGAATACTGTAGAACAACGTTTTGATGTGTGTCGAATACTTCCAGCAAGCCAGTCTCCCAGTGAAAACGCTCCCGACACAAACACGCAAATGTCTTTATTACTTTGCTCCCTGACTTCAGTCCGACCGAGGATATTCAGGGCGAAATAACACAAGTATGCGAAGATCGCCAAATATGAAAGTATTGACGAGTGCAAGGTGCGGGGCTGGAATCAACCAAGATCTGATGTGCTATTTTGAACCCTAGTTCACACCTTAAAATAATGGTCGGAGTAGGACCACCGCATGAATTCCATTGCAAAAACCTGTCTTTCTCAGTTGTGGATACCAACCTGTACACTTCATTGAAAAGTGCAATTGTTTTTGACCATGATTTATTCGTGATTTAAAAGCAAACAGTGATAACAATCTGCAAGTTGTCAATGCGTGAATATAGAGAGTGAAAAATGTGATTGCGTCCACATTCCGCCCAGAGTTGTAATAATGAATTTGTCATGATGATCATTGCTGACGAGGTGTTTCGTGGCACTGGACATCGTTTTCTTTTCCGTTTGCCCTTTTACGTTTTTGGCATACAATCCTTCCTAGGATAAACTGCTCGCTGACCTCGACCCCTTCGGTTCATAAGCATGTCGCCGCCTCTTGTGTAGCAGGGGACACACTATCCAGACAAAACGAAAGCAACGGTGGGCCTTTACAGTACGTAAGGTTTAATGTATTACTGTTTCTGAGGTGAGACGTCAAGTTCATGTCTTCGGGAATGGAAAATTACTTCAACCTGTTGAGACAAGCGGCCTCATCCCTCTCCAATTTCGGAGAGTATGCCTTTATCAATGACTTTAGTAGAGAAATCCTACCAAGTGATCTTTTGTACGTTCTGTTTACCAGATAGATATACCTTGAACTCTGGCTTCTGTATAATTTAACGGAAATTTCAGACGATGTGCATCGGAGCACGACGTCTGCCCGAAGCAGTTAGTCGTTGTTCGCTAACGTACCAGCCACGGGGCTAGTATTGAACAAAGATACACAAAGCAGTGACTAAATTTGCAGACAACTGGTGGGAATGTGAAAAAAAACTATTGAGTAGTACGGGATTTTGGTTAATTTCAAGTTGAACATCACCCACAATTGATCGAAGTTTCTGCATTCCCATAGACTTTCCAGTCGACCCCTTTCGAGAAGAAGCACTAGACTCGAGTTTCGCTCTCATTTGAGCTCGTCAGTAGTGCATATCCTTGCCAACGCCGGAACTGGAATTCCGGCCAAGCTGTTCATGAGGCAACCGTGCTTACCACTGCACCATTGACCTCACATTAGTCACGACCAGATTATCATATTTGAGCCCCCGACCACTTGTCGGTAATGATCAGGTTGCCCGATCGCCTCGAGAGGAGACAGTTAGTCCGTTAACTCCAATCAATGACCTCTCGACTAGGACTTCTCTCCGAGCTGAAATCAGTACCTGACCTGGAAAACCACAGGTAACAACCTACTCACTTGACAGCATCTAGCCGCACTGGAGTCCCTAAGGCGAAATGAGGATATAATAATATCCAGACCTGACAAAGGGGCTGGAATCGTCATTCTAGATAAAGCTGATTACTTAGCTAAAATGAACGTTCTACTGGCAGATACAACCAAATTTGTTTGTATAAAGACTGAAAAGGACAAAACAATAGCTACTGGAAAAGTATTAACAAGGACACTAAGATGTATGAAAAAACAAGGACTGGTTGATTCAACTACTTTCGGAAGAATTAGGCCAGTAGGCAGTGTAATCCCCAAATTTTATGGGCTACCTAAGGTGCATAAAAACTGAGTGCCGCTACGGCCGATTTTGGATATGTGTAATTCGCCGTATCATGCAACGGCAAAATGGCTAGCCCAGTTGTTAGAACCAGTTAGGAGAAAACTAGCGATTCATAGTCTTAGGGACTGTTTTGAATTTGTCGAAACAGTAAGACAACCGAACACAAAGGGAATGCGTTTATTCTCGCTGGATGTTTCGTCTCTATTCACAAATATCCCACTAAGTGAGACAATTGAGTTTCTCGGTCGGTATATAGAGAACAATGATATAAACGTGAGGATACCAGTAAATGAGCCAAAGCAGCTTCTGTATCTCTGCACTTATAACGTTCAGGTCAGTTTCTCCGGTAGGTTATACCGCCAAAAGGATGGAGTAGCAATGGGTTCACCGCTGGGTCCTTTATAAGCGGATATTTTTATGACAGCTTGAAAGTAGTTCACTAGCAGATCATATAGTCATTAGCTCTGTATAAACGTTATGTAGACCAGATTACCTGCATGACAAACGAATCGCAATATCTCAGTGAAACACTAGCGCAATTCAGCTGTGCCCACAAAAATATCCGTTTCACCTTGGAACCTGAATCACCAGTAGGTATAGCGTTTTTAGACGTGTTCTTGTCAGGCCGTGAGGACGGCACATTATAACGTGAAGTATATCGCAAAGCAACCTGGTCAGGACAGCATACTAACTTAAATAGTTTTGTACCTCTGAGACAAAAGAGGAATTTAGACCGATGCTTACTAGATAGGGTTGTGAAAATTTGCTCAGATGACACCACAGAAGAAAAACAGTTCACATTTAACACACTCCTTGAAAACGGTTATCCAGAACAGTTTATAGCCAAACACCTGATAATTAGAACAAAGGTAGATGTACCACAAACTGTAGACAAAAAGCCTGTCTATCACGTTGCCTTTCAAAGGTGACAGTGATGCTGAGAATATGACTAGGAGACTTAACGTAGCACCTAACAAAACCCATTTCGCAGCTCAATTACGTATACGATTTAACTCCACACCAGTTTTGCGTCCCCAGCTAAAAGATATACCGCCTGCACATGCTGCCTCTTTCTGTGTTTACCGTTTTGTTTGTTCCTGTGGAACAAGCTACATAGGCCGCACAACAAGGCGACCAACTGAACATATGCGGGGGCACAATCCGGCGTCGTTAGCTAGAGAATCGATGAAGACTTGCTCATCGGCGGTCGCTGCACACCTGGTCGAATCGAACCATGTGATCAACCCGGCCGATTCGTTCAAACCGATCTGTCGGGTCTGCGGAGTGCAATCGAAGTGGGTCAAAGGTCGTTCATTAGCCATC
>LUCH01008785.1:0-12633 GCA_013368495.1 Paragonimus heterotremus | reverse complement strand
TCTTTGACCGCCCCATGTTACCCTATGTTTAAACAAATGCTGTTACTAGCCACTTGCAAGCTTTGTAATAAGTAGATCTATAAACGTTAACCTGTAGTTTGACTCAGTTTCGGGGAACAAAGATGGGTGGGGATGAGTAGTGTTCAGAGGGATAGAAAAACAATTCAGAGTAATCCATACTAATGTACAACAAAATGTCATCAACAGTCGTTCTGTGCAAAACACCTTCGGCAATATCATCCCAGATATATTGATCAATTATCCTTAGGAAGTCGTCCGTTAGCATTGGAATTAGCGGCCTTCCCTAGGCCAGGTCATCTGTTTGTCTGTGGACAAGCCCTCTAAAAGTAAGTCGGGCTTTCTCTGTGCATGGTAAAGTGGGGTTCTTAGGGGACTACGACGGATGAGAGGGAAACAAATGTAAACATCCCATGATAAATGTTTGCCTTTCGACCTTAATGAAGTGATTGTAGAGAACTCAGATGCTAGTTGGATAGGTGATGACCTGCCGCGGAGAAATGAAGTGGTTCATCAACGATCTAGCCAATGTAGTTCGAGTTCGTCACCCGGGCTGGGGACCTTGCGACGCACAGAGTCGATAGCTAGAGACTTTCGGTGAAATGGCAGCCAATCGGGCTCACTGGCGTGAATGTTGTCGTTGTTTGGTAGAGATTTTGTCAAGTAAAAGCAAATAGTGACTCGCAGAAGTCAATGCCATAAAGAATCTGTCATGCTAACTGCGTCGAAACTCCTTTTATCTGGGTTGTTTGCAAGATGTAGGCACCTTGGTGCTGAATGACTGAATAAAAACGTAGCTATTTTTAGTAGTTAGGTATTCTCCTCATTTTTATTCTTCTCTCTTCTTGTACAAGATTTGATTTTTGTTCGTGTTTGTGTGATAGTCAATCATCAGTGAGAACCACTGATGTAATGCTGTCTACGATGATAATGATGACGATGATGATGAAGAAGAAAAAGAAGAAGGAACACTGCGTTTTAAACAACGAAATATATTTTATCAAATGTAACACCGTACGTGCAAGTGTCCAAATGCAACAGAGCTCAGGAGTCCGTGATAATTTTGCTGATAGGAACCTATTTTGTGACAGAAACATTGAATGGATAAAGCTAACGGTCAGACTGTATGATTTGCGGAGTGCTGTTAAGCACTTTCACGGGCAAGTATAACCGCAAATTTGCACGCACAGATTTTTTAAAATGAAATTACAGTTTGTTTTAATGTTAGATACGAATCATTGGGACCGGAAGAACTGTTACAAGTCACTGCACTGCATAAGATAACCAAACGTACTTGTGACAAAAAAAGTAACATTACTAATCCGGATATGAAGCATACTTCCATTCATCCGGTTTTTAATCATACATGTGGAATGACTTCTCCACATAGTGAGCACCTTCGATGAATTTGAAATTTGTGGCAGTTCAGAAGTGTCCCTAGTGAGAAGGAATGTTAAACCTGTGAATTGGCCAAAAAGGTCATTATTGCGCATTTTGTGTAAATAGTCCGAGACGATTACACTTCTCACTGATCATATCTGATAAGGATGTCATGCGGCTTTGTTGCTAACACCTCTACCCACACATGAGATGCTTCGTTGGAGGTATTGTGTAGTTCGGTAAGCGCGATCCATTTTAGTAACAGCGCTGCTAACCTAACTAGTCAGCATAAAACAGGTGAAAAGTCTAAGTTTCAGCTGGATTCGAATTGACGACAGAACTCGTAAACTCTTACGTGGCTTGTCCTCTTTAATCTGAGCTGCAGCATAACACCGAAGTATTGGAAATCTCACATCTGAATTCGTCGGCGCATCTACCCTACTATATATTACACAATGTCTATCAAAGGATCCATGGGATAAACTTTCTTATTGAGATCTCTTGGTCACTTATTGTCGCAATCTATCATCGCTACTGATGTATGTGGAACTTACACTGAAAATACAGATGCAGAGCAATATGTTGACCGGTTTCGAAGAGACCGAATTGTGAGACATATGGGCTTCCAACTCAGCAAATTTGGAATCTTCGGCAATTCCTCGTATGCTGACCTAAGTCTACAATCTTCCATTTTTGTAACTGATCCGTGAGATTGTTCGTGACAGGATGCGGACAGTATAAACACATACAGAATTTAGCAACAGGATAATCGGTCACCCTCAGACACGCATTACGGAGGTCCAGTAACTGCAGTATTAACCCAACGGTAACCCACAGCTCTTTTTTAAGGTAGCTGACGTCTTGGTGACTGACTGTCGTTAGATCGGTGCTTTAGCCTGACAGCTCCATAACAAACTGCAAATTGTAACATCACTTCTGTCATTCCCAATGTCTCATGGTGTATGAATTAATGTTAACTGGAAAGATGATCAACTAACCTGAGCAAACCTCAGCCAAACTGCCTGCTCACTTCGAAATTTGGAAGGAATTAAGATGAATCACTGAGTCGGGTTGAATGATGTTAGATCAAAACAGCCATCGAGATTAGATTGCTTCTAACTTTAGTGTGTTACATGATGCAGCGTTCAGAGAATTCGAAAACGGGGACAAATCAGCATCTAAAGGAATTCTCTTAAAGTGTTTAGTCGGTGAAAACGTTCGCTGACAACAATTTCCAGATAGGTCCATGTTCGCGTGCACACATAATAGAACGAACTTCAGTTTTATACAAGAACAATGAACGTTTACCCTCCAATATATAGAAAAGTTTTCAAACTTCTACTCAAAGCTCGAGCTGGACGTTTCTGTAAGGCCTTCAAAAAAGGGATTACGACAGTGAAACTGTTGGGTTTTACCACGTTTGATCACGTCCAACACGGGTGATTGAAAATGGTTTTTGATATATCTTACAAAAATCTGAGTAAAAATGTGTTCTATCCGGATGCTTCTGATGTTTGCAGCGAGTACGGCCATCACCTCAAGTAGGAGAAGGTGTGCATTGGTATGAAGACTAGTCGACCCCTCTTGAAAAGGAGCACTAGACTCGAGTTCCGTTCTCATTGGAGCTCGTCATTAGTGCATATCCCTGCTACGGCTACGACTAGAACTCTGGCCACGCTTTCATGAAGCAGCCTTGTTGACCAATGCGCGGCGCAACTGACCTCATATTGGGCACGACCGAATTGTCATAAGTGAACGACCAACCACTTCCGGTTGTGAGTAACGATCAGGTTTGCTCAGTCGCCTCGAGAGTAGACACAGTAACCATCCTGTTAGCTCTAATCGATGACTCCTTGACCAGGACTTCTGTCCAAGTTGAAACCACAAAAATCACAAATTTGCTGAACAGTATTTTGATTATTGATGAAAACTAAAATCCCCTACTATTCATCAGTAATGAAGACTAGTGTCAGACAGACATTGGTGGTTTGGGGTTTATTTCGAATAACGGGTCATCCAGTTGATTACTCTGAACTGTCAAAAAACAGCTTGTCTGTACAAGTAAATTTTAGTATCAGTTACCTTGTCACATGTAAACTGGAATGTAATCATTTGAAGTTTTCTATAAGCAGCTTCCATTCCCTGAGAGTGTGGTTACTCTTACTTGGGGCATTTATAAAGTTAAACCAAGTTACAATCTCGGTTTAAACCCGACCACTAATGTCTGACGCATATTCACCGCATAGCCAGTAGAGGATCAACCGCTCCGAAGAAAGTTAGGGTTAGATGAGGGAGAGTATGGGATATTGACTCGTTTGTGATTAAGACGCAAAAAGGATACATTGAGACCTTGAAGAGGTTTGGGATACTCACGGCGGGTTAATTTTTACTACTGTAGATCACCTGTTGAAAAGATGAACATCTTGTCTGACCCAGTAAGAACAAACGAGTGTCAAATAATGAATGGATTGAGAAGACAATAACGTTACGGGCAAATTGAAACACTCGATGTTTCAATCTCATCTGGTGATCTATTTCAGAAATGTTGTCTCCAAAGTCATATTGAAAAAGGAACAGAGGGCATTTGAGGTCTGTTGTGGTCAGGCCAACCTGCGTTACGCCTGAACGAAATGACCAAACCCATAGTTCATTACGTGGGGGGGGTGGTGAGACTGATTTAGTCGAGGGGCGTTACTCATCTAGTCGTGTCACACTTCACAGAAGAGTCTGTTATCATTGTGGTTGAGGCATGCGTATTGAGTGTGAATGGTGAAGGTTTCCGCGTCGATTACAACACTCAAAAATGGTTACCGGTTGAGTGTAATAATGTGCTTGAAACGATGTGTTTATTAAAAACACGTTGAGAATGACGCTCAGAACATTTGCCTTCATTCGAACTAAATCTGGTGCAGATATTTTACGGATGTCAAACAGGTTTTACTACCGTGGTCAGTATTTATTTTGGTTTGTCCGACAGAAACGCTGTCAAAATTATTTTTCAAGCAGTTGGTTTCCCAATTCTTTAGCGGGGAGCATCGATTTAACACAACCTCAAACGCAAGAATACAAGTGGTGATCCACATTAAGGTACAAATAGACACACTAAAAATTGGGTGTATTCAAGATGAGGCAAATTCTGCACACAAACTTCAATGATTATGGGTATGCGTCATACTTGGAAATGTCTCGAATCGTATGTGTTACCGACTCCTGGGTATCCGAATCGTTGAACTGATAAAGGCCGATCCGAGCTTCAAGCGTTTTAAGCTTTTACTTCAGCCTATTAGTTCGTCATCATGATATCTTTTCCAAGCGGTCAAGGATTCTACGAATACTACTCTACCAGTTGAGCTGTAGGATGACACTGAGCACATTTGTCGGAGCCAACAAACTGGACGACGACAGAACAGGTTTGTTACGTAAGTGTTTAGGTTTTAAAGACTCGTTGTCTGGCAATCCCATCGGCCACATGATGAGTTCATCGTACAAAGCAGTTGTGTGTAAAATGTGGCCACTGGAAACAAATAATCAATTTCCATCTTTCACTTTAGTAGAACAAGCTTGCAATCCGTATACCAGTACAAAACACTCGCATGCAGAGTACACTCATCTTAAACACAAGTATAACAAGTTGGCGGATGCGACTATGAACTTCGAAGCGTGGTTGCTAATTGCTTCAGTCTTGATCTACGTACACAAAATTATTCACTAGGTATTCAAATGGACGAACACCGTTTGGACCGGACAAAATAATTCCATGTTAGACGGAGTTTGCTTTGTGAAGGCGTTCTGTATGACAGAATACTTCACTTTCAGCAGATTATGCTTCTTGAACACTGCGAACATTGCTGTAAGAAATATAAGTTTCTGTTCACACCAATATAAATGTACTAGCTGCTTCCGTTAGGAAATCACATTCACTGAAATTAATTCCGAACATGAGTCTCAACTAAACTGTCATAGAAATTGTCACTGTTAATTCACAGCTTTGACCGAAATTTCCTAAGGTATTTTCGTGTTTCCGATGTTTTATCGCATTAAACATTCCTTACATCTCTGTTTACTGTGCAAATTATGCCATCATCTGTTCTACAGTAATTTCTAAGATAGGATATATACCACTGTGTAATCTCCCAAGACTAATCCTTCTGGCAGTAATTTGATAAAGGCCGGATTATCGGGTTGAGTTATAACGTTTTATTTGTGCAGAAGACGGAAAATAAGTTTGTCAGAATATTTGGTGATGGTTAGGTTTGATTCACCCTGATCTACCAAATACTATGTATGAGATTAACTTACGGTTTGAGCATTCCGTACTTGGTCAGATGCAAGCAATCGAACTTATTTGCAGACTTCTGTAAAAAGAAAGACCGTCCCTAATTAGACCGGTTGCCCTTATTTGCGTTCAGTTTCCAATGACTTATTAGAATCGTCCGGTCAGTTAACACATATAGGAGTTTAATGAATTCTTGCAATCGTCCGCGTATTTAAATCACCGCCGAACGCCTTAGAACGCGCTCGTTTTTGACATCATTCTGGAATAGACTGTTGTGGGGGTCAGTTTGATTAACGATATCAGGGAGAAATATCTGTCTTACTGATCCTGATGATCTCATGACTTTTTTGTCACGAGGTTCCGTTTGTTAATGTCCCCGTAAGGTAGAGAGTATCACAGAAAATTACACTGATATTGAGGTTAACGGCAGTCCGTTTAAGATGCCATACATGGGCTTGTTTCACTGTGAAAACCTGATGCTTTTACAGGAGCCAACGTGAGAACACCACAGTAAATTTGCCACGTACACTTCATGTTAAATTAGACAGATTTTTCTGAAAAACACGCACAGTTTGAAGATTATAATGTTAAAACAAACTCATGACTTACATTACAGGAAATTTAAGAGCCGAACACTGTCAGTTAAGAACCAAAGCTGACCGCATAGCAATCAAGTGCTTTTGGATAGTAGGGTGCATTTGAATCTAACCAGCCTCGCTTCACCGGCAAACTGTCAGCTCCTACTCTCAAACAACAAAAGAATAGTGTGGTTACCGTCGAATTAATTAATCGTCCGCTGTAAACAGCACTTTGTTTTTCAAAGTGAAAGATAAAGTGAGCTTATTTGTTAATTGGGATTGCGGTTTTACGGTTAAAAAGGTTCCCCGTGGTGCGCTTTTGCGTTTGCGATTGAGAACATCCGCGAATGGGGCTTACAAAACTCAAAAGATTGGCTGATGTAAAAATAATTACCACGGTCGAGATAAATGGTTGCCAGTTGGCACGATCGCAGCTGATAACTACAACACAGCGGTTGTTCCGACTGATCGCTCTGATGTTCACGGGTTTAGTCAACCAGCTTTTAATTCGGATGATTTGTAATTTTCATCTTCATTCCCATCAACAGTGAACCTTCAAGTGATGCCGCTGCTTTACTGTCGCTCCATCGTAAGAAGTGTGACTTAAAACTGAAAGAAAGAGAAGACTGTAATGTTTCCAGTCAAAGACTGAATATATAACAAGGACTTCAGTCTGGGAAACGAACGTAACTCATCATTTCTATTTTATCAGCTGCTGCCCTTGGTTTCTTTCACCAGATCATCAGTTGGTCACCTCGTGTGTTACGTTGATGAGCTGTAGACTTGGCACGGCTTGATAAATACTGACTCAGTGAGAATTCTGGACTACAGATGGGCTATTAAGTGTATGTGTCCACGCAGAGTGTACAAAATGGCACGCTGGTTGATATCATACGGTTAAAGTCTTTTGGGCTGATTGCCATAAGTCTAACATACTGTAGCCAAATATTTACAAACCTCTCAGTGTTGTCTTGATCAAACTATTGCTGAAGCTTTAGTAGTCACTTATAGTAACTAACAACGTAACCTCAAGATCAGCGTCACATTCTTCATTTTTGTTCATTTCGTTGATTTACTCTAGCTAGTTTGAAACCTGCGGTCAGTTTTGAAGTCCGCCAGTGGCCGGTTGGTGTATCAATCACTTAATCGGTTGACTACAACTGTCAATAAACTCGAATAACCTTGAGATACCGGTCGGCTGGTGTTAACATTTAATGGGCGTATGAATTACATACTGAGATACAAAGAGTGTCGTTACCAAGGTGGGGTGATGAATATCGAAAACAGTTCGAATGAGCTCAAGCCGAATAGTTCTATGCAAGAAGTAGGGCAATGAAAAACAGCACTTGCTAACTGTCATATTTTATTGAGTGGGTGAGTTTGTAACAACGCTGATGTGTAGTTTGATAACTTAGGTGTTATTGGAAAACGAAACTCTGGCGTGAAACTTCCAGGTTCCCAGTGTAACCGCTTATCTTAACTGTGAAGCACATGCAGTGTAAGACGCGCAGTTCTTGTCGCTTGTCTGAGTCCAGCCAAATCACGAAGTTTCACAAAAGAACTAGTACATAGTTATTAAGTCTGCCACACTGCTAACTTGTAATTAAATACTATTCTGCGTGAAATGTATTAATGGATACAAATTTGATTGACCGGAAACATGAAACCATTATTCCCGATCTTTTTGTTTGAATTAAACAGGGAAGTATACCAGTCAATGGAAATATTCGAGTTGGTCCAATCGGACAGGAACAAAGGGAATCTTCAGCTGGAACATCGACGTCATCTAAATGATGTGTTCATCATACCCTGCGATTTGGGAGGTTATTTTCTGTGGAATTCATCCTATTTAGTAGGCCTAGACGAGAATCGGACACATTTTATTGGCTGGAGCTTGCAACACGGCAGAGTAGCGTGCCGAATGAAACCCAATTTCGTACGTAGTTGCAACCTAGACCGGAACACACAAGAGTCAAACTATAGCTCGATTAAAGAAGAGACAACGACGGAACAAGTTAACGAAAAACAGGATTTAGAGTTAGAAGAAAATGTGGGAGGGAACTGTATGGTAGAAAAATTTCTACTTTGTGGATCACGTGCTCTCATAGTGGTCAGCTATGGTCTACCGTATTTGTGTATTTTCAGCCTGAATGACCAGGCGCATGTAGGCAATTTGGACGATGATTACGCTCAGACGGGATCATCTCAATTTTCCACTCTCGAAGAAGGTAACAACCTGAATCTGACAATTGCAGCCTTGTCCTTCGGTGGTCATTGGCTTGCCCTTTCGGAATTCAGTAAGGATGACGGCTGTTCATGTTTGACTGTCTGGTCGCTGCACCCATTTTGCAAATCCAAAACAGCCAGCAAGAATGGTTTTAAATGGTATCGCAAACGTTTGACAAATCAGAGTGGTCTAATTGCTGTGCGAGCAGAAGGTCAGGAAGATTGTACCATTATCAGCGCTCGTTTGGACTATGGTATCTTTGTATGGCGACCTTGCCAGGACGAGAATGCCCAAGGGACAACACAGCGATTAGAGCAGAGTGAACGCCTGGAATTTTATGCAGACAGTCTACCTCTGATCGAACTATCTTTGGATCAGTCTAAAGTTGCTGTGGCCCATGGACTGAAAAGAACACAAATTACCGTATGGCTTATAACAGCAAACTTCAACATACTCATCGGTCACGTGAGCTGTCCAACGGTGATCGACGAGGTTAAACTAACATTTCGTGAGCAAATTGTGGCGATCAGAGTGAGCAATCAAGACAAACCACTCCTCGTGTGGCCCAAGTGGCAAATTGAATTGTAGAAAATTAAATGTTTCTGTTCACATTACACCGGATATTGAAGATTACGATGGGTTTTGGGTAGATAAACCACTAATTAGACAAGTGTTTGATTTTTTTCAGTCGGAAGACGATAAATCTGAAGGAACATTGTCTATCATTGATTGGGTTAGCAAAAATTCAGGATCTCTGTTGCGTTTGTATAAAGTTAACTGTTACACACACATGATATGCTGTTATGTGAACCTACCTGACGGAAGAGACATACAGTTAGTCAAGAACTGTCAGATGATGCTGATCACCACACACCTGTTCATTTTGACTGATGTGGTTCAACCAAAGGAAGTTGAAAACTGCATACAACCGATGGTGATGTTCTGATCAATAGCCAGACCGCTAAGGCTATTGAAATCGGTGCAAACACGGTATGTATGTACAAATGAGAACATTATGCTCTGGATGTGAATAGATACTTCAGAAACGAATGCATTACTGTAAAAACTGGATGCTCAAAATTACATTGATCAATCGACAGTCGTTTAACAAAGTTCACCTGACTCGGACAGCCGTATGTGAACATTTATAGGCAACGCTATTGGTTGAGCTGTTCGGCTTATAAAAAAAATTAGCATGGTAACCATACATACTGATTCAAGCATCCAGTTTTGAAAAAAAACAAGAAAATGTTAATATTAAACAAAACAGTTGATTAACTGCGTTTTAAAAACAATACATTCTAACTTAAACGGATGTCTAACTTGTTCAAAGACCTAAGAACTCACAGTGTTAGTTGTCATTCACAGCGTGTTGAAAACTGCATACGAACCATAACTTCTATGATATTCTCACTGACACAGTCAACCTTGAAGCATGGTCAAAGCACAAGTCTTCAAAACTGAGGCTAGCCGAAACGCTTAATGATGAAACAGTCACAAACACGTTCAGTTGTTGTGGGAGAAACACTTGTGGTTTTGTCAGAACTTAATGAGACTAGTAATAATGAGCAGTTATAGCAACCAGTGAGATGCAAAGATGACTCGTGATTCCGCAAGTTTTTCATTACCAATTAAGGTGTAAATATGTGTTGCGCCCAAAGCCCATAACTTAACGACGAGCATGGAACAGACGGCTGTTTGACTAAAAAAACTTTCTCTGCGATACACACCAGAATCCGTCATAGGTAATACTCCACGTAGCGTAAAATATGTCCTATTTGTGAGGGGTTTGCAAACTGCAAATCATAGGCCGTTATCTGAGCTGTCAGACGTTTTGAGTGTAAAGTGCAGTGTTCACTGGTTTTGCGAAAGTGATGTACAAAACGCACATTCATCAAGTACTGAACTATGAAACACCATCTTCAATCGTCCTTCAGTGTAAACGCAAACTAGTTGGTTTGTGCGCAAATGAACTACCTAAAAATAGCATCCATGATTTACAGTAACATTTTTTGTCAGATGATTTCTCTTGTTTGTTCACTCCTTTTCGAAGGTGGAAAAATCAAACTACTGTATTGAAACAAGAAAGCGGATGACATAAGGATTACTTATTTCCGAAAATCAACACAGGGGAAGAATGCTTTAGCACCATTTTGAAAAAAAAGACTCACTTATACATAACACTAATCCCGGGATACCACGTTTCTTAATGTCAAAGCCAATGCATGGAAGGCAGCATTCTTGCAAAAGAACATTAACTTTTTGTGATGATTGTAAATCTGAACGGAACACTACACGCTATTGTTGTTTTACTGCATAAATAATTACATTGTACAGAGACTGAGTACATTACAATTCCGTTGGCTGACGTGCTGTGTTATTACTGCTGCGTAGAAGCTAGCTCTGGGTTTGAGCTAAGTACACTTCTTATTACTATTACGTATTCCTAATTACCACACTTTTCTTCTGGCATTTCTGCTTGGTCAATTCAATATCTAAATATGTGGTTCTGTCTGACTACAGCAAGTAGTATAATGTGATCTTTCATCCTCAATACATTGTGCCTATTTTAGCTTAATAATTCTCGAACTGACTTTGGCTTACCTCTGTGTTAATGTAAGATCCACAAGTAGGTTAGATGGGTTTGAACGGTAGATAGGGGCGCATATGGGTAGGCTGATAAAAACATAGATTATTTTCGAACTTCAGATTTTAAATCCAGATCTTTACGAAGGCCTGCACCTGTTGACGTTCTGATGCTTGACTGGTGTGATCCGATGATTGACCAGACTGCTTTTTCTGTCAATGCGAATGCGCTCAGTAGTGGTCTAGGGGTAGTTCTGTTTTAAATACGTTTACCGTGAAAGTCTCGAAAATCTTTGCTGGTAATTTGTTCCACGAGTTGACTACTCGATTAGTGAAAACGTTAAATCGAACAGCCAATCGTGATCTTGTTTTCTTGATTGTTAACCTATAACCTCTTAAATCTCTGTCCTGACGCATCACTTGTGCCGGTGGGGTGGATGATACTGTGCACTTCAATAAGGTCTCCTCTTACCCACCAGTGTTCGAGCGAGAATAACTCCAGCGAATTTGTCGGTCTTGGTAGCGCAGACCCTTCGTATTCCATACCATACGTGTGGCGAGCTTTTGTGCTTTTTCGACAACAGTTACGTCCTTTCTGAGATACAGTGACCAAGCTTGGGTACAGTATTGCAAGTGGGGTCCAACTATAGCAGAGTACAGTGAAATGAACACTGCTGGACATGGGTTGGCGATCGCAGATTTCGATCGGTATAACGCTCGCCGTGCTTTTGTCGCGGCTGCAGCATACTGAGTAGATGGAGCGAACGTGTTAGTCACCTGGTTACCTAAGTCTCTCGTATGCTGTTTCACTGCGAGTTCCACTGTCCGTTCCTGTGCACCCCTTATATACCTGGGGGTCGACTGAGAAGCATTAGCGGGGATATGACTTTTGAGAACATTCAGCGGTGAATCCCAATTTAATGTCCATTCGCAGATCTTTAAAATGTCCTCCTGAAAGGCGTCCGAGTTTAGCACACTTCCAACAATGTTTATATTATCTACATACATGTAGCATGGGCTGAATAGTCTGTCCGTTGTAATTTGTGTATATCAGGGATAGTAGAGGGGAGAGGACTGTACCTTGAGGTACTCCACTTAACACAAAGCCTTCGTCCGACAGCACTCCCCTCACTCCAACCCGACAAGTCCCCGGTTAGAACCGTCTGGATTCACCTACAGACCGTAGGGGATATTCTGGCATCTCAAGGCCTCCTACCCAACGGCCTGCAGTTGACATAGTCGGAAGCTCTGTGGAAATTGAGTGGTATAGTGAGATCACCTTCTACGTCCCTAAAATCCTAAACTCCCTGTGACGTGAGAGTTGCCTTGCCAGTACCACCGCGTCAGTTCACATTACCTCGTGAATGTAAATTTACTACAAACCACCATCATCAAGGTTAGTGTGTTGGCATAAGTATCGCAGTTTTGCTCATAGCGGTGTAAAGGATCTACGCCATCTCCACTATTGTAGGCTGCATTCAGTAGGATAACAGTGTTTTAGCTATTGCCGTTGGAAACGCCTCCCAACTAGGCTTACACTTGTTTGAATCCTGAAGGTCAACTGGAAT
>LUCH01008784.1:0-17175 GCA_013368495.1 Paragonimus heterotremus | reverse complement strand
GTTTACTGAAGCTGGAAATGTTGTCGTACATGTTTCATTATCGAATGTATTATTGTTTTTGTTGAAATGCAAAGCCAACATTACATGTTCGTATATTTCCGTTTCGACCATATCCTCGAAACACCGCAAAATAAAGCACTCTCAGATTTAATGATGGCGTATTCCATCTCAGAAAATGCAGTGATCGCATTTGTAAGACCTGAAAAATTGAGCTAACGCCAATAACGGGTTGTTTCCGCAAAAATGTCGGAAATCTTTTCACTACCAAGCCAGTACTTTTGAAAATTATTCGTTGTATTCCAATTTTTCCATTGACGCTGCTTATTTACAGTTGATTTACTGTGCGTATCATGCCTGAAATTCCGATTCTGAAATTTCCAAAAAATATTTAAAAATCCAGGATTTGCGCCAAAAGAACCGTTTTGCCTTTTGAACGACCTTCAGGCCGAATCCCTTGAAACGGTCAATTGCCAGCTCTAGTTCATTTTTTATGTATATTGTTCCGCATGAACGCCACGCGGCCTCAGTTTAGTTGAAGACGACGCGATAGAATGAACGGAATTGACTCTGAAAATTTTTGGTGATAAAGTGAGACTTATACCCTTCTTCTACGCCGTACCATATACACCGGAGGTAGAAACAGCAATATAATAGGGTCGTTTTCAACCATTTCCAGAAACAACGTTTTGTCGACCAGTATCTACTGTCAGTCCTGCAGAAACAGGGAAATAGTATAAACATCGTGTAGACAAGGAAGCTGGAAACGCCGTCACATACTTTACTTTCCAATGTCAGTATAATTGTTGAAATACGTTACCAACATTGTGTGGTCGGATATTTCCATTACGACGACATCTTCAAGACGCTGCAAAATCTGGCACTGTCAGGAAATTTAATGATGTGTTTCATCTCGAAAATTTTATTAAACGCATTTTTAAGACTCTAGAAAATGGGCCAACGCCAATTGTAGGTTGCTTTTGCGAATACCATGGGAAAACTTTTCATCACCAAATTACTGCTTTTGGCATTTGTTCGATGTGTTTTCTCATTAAAACTGCGTACTTGCATTTGATGATTTGCACGCGCTTTAACTTTAACAGTTCCGAAAATATTTAAAGCAAACATACTTGCCAAAATGACCGTTTTCCCTCTGGAACGACATTCAAGCCTACTTCATGCGTAAGCCATAATTGTTGAATGTACTGCTGGAAATTACTATATTTGTCTACTGAGGGCCGCCAAACTGTTGTTAGCCTTCTTTGCCATTGTTAGCGCATTGGCACTGAGGGTAGATTCACAAGGTATTCTTCATAGAGAACACTAACAAACAGTTGTCTTCAAATCCGTTAGAGTATGCTGCTCTCGTGCCGTATATACATCATTTTCAACTTACTAGTCTTGAATAGGAGGCTGCGTTCTGCCGGTGCACTGCTTCGAGATTCCGCTGTAGGAGAGCAGTCTTGAGGAGAACGCAGAGTAAGTCATACTGTACTGTCGCCCGCCTACATGAGCAAGGGGATTGACTAACGGCCGGTAGGTCGTTTGCAAATAATTGGATCAACGAAAGATCTAGTGTGGATCTTCGCGAAGGATCCGTGGGGTCTGATAGGCGCAGACAGCATGCCGTTGACCCGCACAGAGTTCATCCTCTCTGATAGGTAGCGTTGTACCCATTTACACAGTTGACTGTCGTGACCCATGGCTAGTGGCTTCTAGGTAGAAAGCGGTGATATATTCCATCGAAAACCTTAGCAAAGTCTAGCACAGCAACACCTACTAGGTGACGCTCTTTCGCTTCCCTAGTCCAAGGGATCACTGCCGTCAGCAGGTTAGTGGTGCACGAATATCTCTGTCAGAATCCACGCCGATGGTTCGCCAGCAGTTTAGTGGATTGAAGTCATTCGCCAGTAATACCTTCCATTACCTTGGAGACGCCCGATGGCAGCCTCACTGTGCGACAGTTGACTGCTTCGATTTTGTTGATGCTCTTATGGATGGCGAGATAACACCGTGCTTCTAGATATCGGGAGAGGTACCCGAGACATATAATTCCCGAAACAGTGCCGGAAATGGAGCAGACAGTCTCGCGGCACATCTGTTAATCATGATGGGCGATAGGCCACCAAGGTCTGGTGATTTATCATGCTTCGCCCTGAGGGACTTGGCTCTGACATTAGACTCCAAGAAATCGGGGGGGGGATTTCTTCTGCAACGGCGTGACGAAGGTCTTCTGGTTGTTTCGCGCCGTTCGGGTCGTCAGAAGCTGTTTCTCGGCGGTCTTTTGATTACTAGCTGACAAACCAAACCCGCGATGGTGTGGCTGATTGAGATTTTTTTAGCAAACACGACATACCCATAGAACCATTTCAGAACCCACCGATAGTCTTTTCGCTATCGAACTGATGATCGCGACGGTATGCTGTCACTGTTGTTGTACACTGATCTTGAGCGTTTTCATGGGCGCTACATGTGTCTCTTTTACTAGAGAGCAGGAAGCCATTCCACAGACCTTCCTCCTACTATATGGGGTGTTTCGTCTGAGGTTTCAACCGTGATTTACTTTTACTTACCTTTAGGGGGAAAGGTACTGCTTCCACGATCAATTCTTTTAACCTTTCAGTGATATAGCCGCGGTGTTCTTCAGGAGTGACAGATGTTTCATTTGAGGGTCACAGCGTCCCTGTTAGACGCTTCCAGATTAGCTGGAAGTCGGCTTGGTGGAAATTTCGACGGCTCGGTTTACGGTATCGATTAATCTCAACGCCACATGTCAGCTTGGAACAGAAAGCCCGTGGTCACTTCCGCCCAGAGAGGTGCCGATCTCAATAACGTCCACCATATTTGACTTAATAGTGAGACGGCAGTCTAGATGAGATGGATCGTGCACTTCCTTGTAGTGAGCGCATTGCTGTACACGCTTCGTTGGGCCGATCCCCAACGTGGGTTTGTGAAACTAAACAGCCTCATGACAGAAATCACCCCACTGGGTAAGCTGGTGTTCGAAAGGTTGAAATCCCTGGTTGTTAATAAACGACTGTTTTTTGGTGTTCGAAAGGTTGAAATCTCTGGTTATTAATACACGACTGTTTTCGAATGCTTTTTATGGGGTATGGAACCATTATGCGGGGTTAGTAGGTGGTTTATTTTCCACTTCAGTGGTTAGGTCAACTGATCGAGAGGTGGTCACGTTTATCCAGCAGATGAGGTGTTTCGGCACTGAGGCTTAAACGTCGTCCGAAACAGATAGTAACTTCTCCACTTCCACTGATTCTGTCAGCTCGCAAGATGTGAGAGCCTGGGATGCCGACTTCCTGGTGAGAGACTTGCTAGGCTAGCCACGTCTTCGGTGGTTGTAGATGACTTTAACTCAGAGTTCTGTTAGTTCCACCAGCTCGGTTCGGAGAGATGGCGCACTGTTATACCCGCACCACCAGTTGGAGATATGTATGTGAATGTCAGTCTCTGCTTGCTGGAGGGCGGTAGTTGGGTGGGACGGGTACCAAATTTAAATGGTACGGTTCGGCAGATGTTTCAGCAGTGGTGGACAACAGGCGTTGTCGCGTCTCTCAGTCCTCGATATAGGTCTAACGGGAACTCCGCGTCATACTAACAGCATGTCCACAGGCCGTTGTTATACCGCGGCGACCGACCATCATCAAGCAGACTCCACATGCACCTACAGGTGAAGTGCTTGCGAGACCGATTAGACTAAGTGGTAAAGAGTATTGTTACGCGCCGGCTCTGGACTGAGGTATGGTCGGGGAATGTTAACCCAAGATGCACGTCGACAGGAAATGAAGATCAACTGAACCCTGGCCAACGCTATGTGTTAAGCCTGGACGTCTATTGCATATTCCGGCTACGCTAAGTTTATTTGCAACGTCCTTCGTTAGGCTGGATCGAGAATAGTTGTGTTTGCAGGTAACAAGCGGCTATAAGTTCTGAGCCCGCCTAACAACCGATTCAGATCTAGAATGGAAGGCGGTCGTACTGACGAGTTTCTCATTAATTAGTTGATAAGTTGCAGAAATATTAGTACAAACTCAATAGAAGAGAAAGGTAACGAACATCGATATTGAATCCGTCACATGTACAGGTTCCAAGATCAATGGCGCAAATGAAATCAGAATACACGTGAGCAAGGGTCCAAAAGTGTAAAAGAAAATCCGTGCGATAACAAGATTTGGCAGTGCTTGAAGAATAACGTTTGTAGGAAAAGTCTGTCGCGGGCTTAGTTCAATCGGCCGTATCAGTCTTCGTAAGAACGACTCACAATCACTATTTAGAAAATTTCGAATGTACTAAGAAAAGGGAGCTACAAAAAGGAAATAAATGAAGAGAGGGAACGTGATCTTCGGCTCTCTATAAAACACGTAACGATCGTTAAACACTCAACGCAGATAGCTACTTCAGCAGTGAGAAGGAACAGAAACCGGTTAAGGAATTAGATAATAATATTTCTCAGGCTAAGAGCCACTGTGAACTGTTCTGCGGGTGGAGATCTAGGAGGAAGTGTGAAGCTGGAACCACGAGCAATATGAGCAAACGCGCTGATAACGGTTGTAAGAAAAACGTCCCCGGGAATGTACGGCAATCCAGTGTGGTATCTTGAATATGCGCCGAACTACCAAACTAAATGAAACGGGAATAATGCTCCAGTGTTACGTGACTTCTTCCCGCTCTAGGTTGCCGCAACTTTCGGCTGATTTTGCACCTTCGAAACAAAACTTCGTGAGTGGACTGTGGCAATCTTATCGTTTAACCTAGCTTCCTCTACTTCTGACTTAGCTCGCAATAAAACCATGTATAGTTTAACCAATTCCGTAGGCTGACCATCTTCCAATTCAGCTCGTAACAACGCAGATCTAGTATGAACACTCTCACGACTGTTACAACTACCACGGGAACCAGAGCATGAGACAGAACCAATAACACTTATGACTTGCTCGAATGAATTAAAGTGGCCTTCCAGTATAGGTGGTCTCTTGTAATTGCCGGACATAATCAAGGGTTAAGCAGACCGAGGATCAATGGTGAGTACTGTACGATCTTCCACAAAGACGTTGAGCAACGCGTAGCAATAAATTAACGATCCCAAATGGTCGCAACAAAACTGGTTCCCAATGCTGCGGCACTACTGAACAAGTGATCGAAGTTAATAAGTAGATAACCTCAACAGTTTTGATCGACGGGTCGTTTCCGGGAGATAATTACAATTTGATGCCAAATAGGCTAAATACGAACTATAAGCACATAATATGACATTCATACCCAAAAGAGTTCTTCCGAGCAGTCAACGGGTTCAAAAACGACAGGGACGAACCGATATTTCATAAGTGATGCATGCACCACTCAAGCAAAGTACAAAAAGCGACAAGTGGTTATTCGAACAACCCTCATTTGACGCGATAAAACAAAACATCTGGGTCAGGGCTAATTAACGTCCAGAAACAGGGGCGGTGGAATGTACAGGGATAAACGTTTTGGGAGAATTGGGTTGGGTCGGATTTTCATACGAGTGTGGCTTCGAAATTCGGTACACTCACTTCCGAACGACTGGCTCAGTGGCTAGTTCAAAAGTATCAGACGCATACGCCAGCTCAGGTTAAAACTATCTAACTTCAAATGGTAGGTAAGATAGACCGGGTCATTTGCATGTTCACTACCGAGCTCGATATCATAGTTCAGCGTGTCAGCCAGAGCCAAACTTTTCTCAGGCGGGTTCTGGGGTGATCGTTCTGTCTTTGCACATCATCTAGCCAGTAGTATTCCACGTTTGTCGCGAAGTCATCGTGGTGTCAGAACCAGTGTCCAGTTGTAGGCATATTGTACCGCCCTCAATTTTCACCGATAAGTACGTTTGGTGTACAGGGAAGCTGGAGTTACAAGTGACCAACATATAGTTCAGGTTTGCTCCTTGTTTATTCCGTTTCTTTCAGCGATTCTTTCAAAACAACGGCAGAATTCTGAGGAACAGGGCGGAACGGTAACACTTCATCTTGTGCCAGAATCGGTCGCTTTTTGACACTTGAATGGAGGAAACTGTACAAAATATCAATCACAGCAGTGTCAGCATGAGGTTGGGGTCTTCGATAAGAGCATTACACCGTGCTTCTCCGACCATATATTGGGTGGTTGCTTTGAAACAGCATGAACTGCACGTAATCTCGATTGTTCATTCATGGCTATCGCGTTTAAAAATTATCAAGCGTTGGCGCTCAAATGTCACAGATGACAAGGTTTTGTTAGGATCCTGCTTAATCCTGTTCAGAAGTTGAATACATAGGTCGACATGTCGGCTTGACCGTAGAGCGAAAACGGACGCTGGACGCTTGAACTAGCCGGTCGTCACTGTCCGCAGCTCGAACTTTCCACACTTGGTTCACCGTACACGCGTAAGGGACAAAAGCACTATACGCATCCCCTACCGGCGTGAAGCGTTGGTACTAGGTGTTCGGTAAGGACCTGCTCTCCGAAACTATTTGTCAGCGCTTTCAGCGTTCCTTCAAACATGCGATCATTAGGTTTCATTAACAGAATAAGGTCAGCATATCTCGAATGTTGTGTCGTGCCCAGTTTTGTAAGCAGTCGCATATTTCTCGAAGCATCTATGCCGGCCAACTCCACACGGAAGATATTTCGGTATTGGTTGAGCCAAGATTCAAAAGTCATTCCGCCTCCAGTATCGTAATTGAATCCGCTGATGCTGTTCAGGGCGTCCGCTGTTGAATCCGGTCGGACGTTCAGATTTGCTGATATCATGGGTAATCTACGCTCCAAAATTTGGATCGACTCCGGCTGAGCAGCGTCGAATTGCGCTTGTTGCTGCCGAAGAATCAATCGCATTTCTTTCATTGTAACTTTTGTTGTTTGCATTGATCGCGTACCTAGCGTCGGAAGTCACCCGTTGTTGCACCGTTCATTTTATTGCGCACACATTTGTTTGACCCGGAACCGAGAAAGTGAAGGGCCGTTGTAGCGCCGCTTAGTGACAACACGAGTCAGAATTAAGCTGCAAAGGCTCCAACTATATATACCATACATGGCCAACAACAGAGAGTATATCAGGCGAGACTATCAAATATGGCTGTCTAGCTGTTAGAGCAAACCATAATACAGTTCAGGGAGCCTATAGGCGTTTGCCTGCAGAGTTCCAATCTGTCTAGCTTGGTACGTGGATATAGATCAACCCACGTAAGTCCAGAGTGATCGGTCGAGAACGCGATCCGCCTTGACTGCTTAATAGGTAAACGGGCCTCAAAACATGAATGACGGGAAAAATTGATCAGGATGGAATTTCTTTGAGCGGCAACCACTTGCGCCTGCAGTTTTGGTAACAAAACCTTTAATTAACAGAGAGGCCTTCAAATAATGGCAATAACTGTTGTACGATCAGGTAGTTCATTTACACTTTTCACGCGTTGTTATGGACTTTAGATCGCGCTGGTTCTAACACCACCCATAAAAATGGCTACGTAGAGCGTAGTGATCCTGCCTGTTGCTAAACCTCTGATTCAATACCCGGTGGGCCTTCAGAACTTCACATACGGTTAGAAGTGAAACAGGTGTTCTCGATAACACCATCAACCGAATTTGTTGCGGGTGCGACCAATTTCGTAGCTACTGGCGTGCGTACAAACAAAAAATAACTTGAGTGACGACTTGACCAGAAAGGCGTGACCAGCCGTGAGACCATTTATCGGATTCAATTCTTCTCTAGTAAATAGCATGAACCCAGCCTTCTTCCTGGCATCACCGGGCAATGTTTTTCAAGAGGAACTTTTTGTGATGACCTTTGAAATCATGCATTCTAGGCAACGCCCTTTGATCAACGTGACATCTATTTTTTAGCCAAGGGGGGCATAAGTTCACACCACATCCCCAGGTCTTGTAATTTTGACAAGCGCCACTGCAAAGAAAATCTTGAACTCATGGGGCGAGACTACTGCATGGTGTGCATTAACCACACACCTATCTTGTAACTTCTTTAGCTGTATCGCTCCAAGGTCTCGATGTAGTAGTAGGTCATTCTTTGACTATGTCCACTCATGCCGCAGATGTGATGTGTCCTCCGTTCGTTTGGACAGTGGTTTGGTTTCGAGCATGAAAAACAAGGTCTAAGCCATTTTGCGACGTCACAGTGACTGTCACCATCTAGTGTGCCGGACTATGAAAACTGGTCAATGTAATGAGCTGCCTCATGAACGACAATACCTGAGGCTGTATGGGGATTGTCAGAAATGTGCATTTTGAGCACAAGTCCAGTGTTGACCAGCCTCAGGCTTAGGCACGACAGTCCGAGTGTCCAACTGATGATGGCCTCTCGAGGGTTAATGAGCAAGGCGAAGAAGCTCAGTGTTGGCAGCACCCTCCTTCTATGAAGGCTGAATTCATTTCGCAAAAGTAGGTCCTCACTTATGGCTCAAAATGGCAATGGCTACCCTCAAACCACTCAGACTGTATCGGTGTGGGATGTTGTTGCCTACTGTAACTTGACGTACGACTAATTTAGATCGCAGTCACGGTACAACCGTCGTAGGGCTGTGGTGTACGTCCTCATCTTCTCAGCTCCGTCAGTCAGGGCCATCGCGTCGTCATGTTTGATAGTGTGTCACTCAGTCGGGGACTTGATATATCTACATCCGATAAAGCGTGTTTGACCCCAGCGACGTTGGAGAATGTTAACGGCTCCGCATCTTCCTAGCTTTGGCCTTAGTACCGTGGGTCATTCATTACACACAAAACTGTTCTCCATTGCAATACCGAAGATCAACTCACATCCCAGTAAACACCCAAAAGAAACCCGGTGCCCACACTCACCAAGTCAGACATTCTTTATGAAGTTACCTGTCCCGCAGTTTGTAGTACGTTGGTGGCAAAATCAGGACGCTAAACGGTGGGATCTTGGAGTATCTCCTCAAGTGTCTTTTGGGTGTAAAATGTGAAACTGCAAACGGCGCAATTATAAAATATCTACAGGAATCTGGTCACCGAGTGGACACCGTTAAAGTATTCCGTATTATCTGTCAGACAATGAACAAACACGCTTCAAATTTCTACGGAGCGCTCGCCACACACCGTATGAAACCGCCGTCATGCGTTCAGAAACAGATGGTGGTGAACTTATCATTGCTTTGGTAATATGTTACATAGATTGAATGTTTTCTCCAGTCTTACTTCCTTGTCCGTATTATTTAGTTCCACCCTACATTTACGGCGGCATCTATTATTATTATTTTCCAACACATGACCCAGAGAAGGTTGGTTAATGAAAATGTTGCTCGTAGACTCTGGCACGTCCAACTTTTGTCCATCATTTCGCGAATGTGGCTGGAGCGGACAAACAAAGGCTCACCGGGTGTGTTGCCGGGGAGGCCAGATGGCTGAATCGTTGTTTTCTTTCCTCTTCGTCGTCCCATCGAGCTATCGTCATATGTAATTTGTATTCCCTTCCGCCAGACTCTCAGTTTGTCCGACGTCATTTCATACCCATTTAGAAGCTAGTTCACCGAAATAAATTCACTGAGTACATGTTCCATTTTTATGGGACGTCTATTAAACTTGCTCTTAGTCTTCTGATTCGGCAAAACCTGGTCCGCTGCTGAGGGTTTACTTCGGTTATGACCGACACAGCCTTTACTCTCACCAGTTTTCCGGCTGATCAGGGGAAACCATATTTGAGAAGGAGGTTCAGCATTGGTCGCACTTGGCAGGCCTGCCTATCTTCTCGGTGAGGGAAGATAAAGTAGGCTTACAATCAGGCCGCAACGTGCCGGGGGCACATTCAGTAATGGATTAAGGAGCAGGAGGCAGACATAAGCCATACGCCATAAGGACCATCTTGAGTGAAACTTCCCGAGGTCCAGTGTCACCGCCAACAAACATCAAGACCGAAGTTCACTGCATAGGGGGTGCTGAACTTAAACGATTGGGTCGGCTCATGTACGATATAGGGTCCATCGAGCGCAGCTTTTCTGATGAGGTAGCCCCCTTAATAGCACACTGGAACACAGTTTTGTTTAAACGCATTGACACGCCTAATTTCATGGCGCACCAAGGCGGCGGCTCGTCCATCTTGGGTTTCGCTGTGCACCTTGGTATATGGTATTTTCGCCTGCAAGTTGGTTCTGTCAATGAACAGCTGACAAGTTCTGCATACTAATTTTGCTTGTGTAAGCTTTGAGATTTTCTGGATGAGATTGTTGTATCGTTATTATTAGCTGACATATTCCACTTCTAATGCGTGCAGGAGGGGATTTTCGCACAAGTTCAATGGAATTTCCGACACTATTCCGGTCACATTAATGAATCAATGTATCATTTTCTGAAACACCTGTAAGTTCTCTACCTTACTTATTAACCGAGATATCCCACCTCTGATGCGTGCTGATAACTTGTTTTCCTGCAGATGTCGAGGCACGGAATGAGCAGTAACCTCTTGCAGATATTGTCGAAGAACTGGATGTTCATTTTGGTACATTGGACTACTTGGTAACCGTCCTCGAGCTGTTTATTTTTCAAAATAAAAATTGTTTGATCATAGTGGTTTTTTCAATCATTCCAAGATATGTGAATTTCGTAGCTGGTTCGTTGAAGGCAGATAGTAGATTCAAATGTGGTTGGGTATATTAGGCACTCGAAATGTAGATGGCATTTCATTAAATCGTACTGTAGGGCTGTGCGTAATCTTTCTGCCGACCGTTCCCTGAGTGTTCCCAAATCGTCTCCCTAAAACTTCCAGGGATCACTCGGGGAACGCTCAGATATCACTTAGGGAACTGTTGTGCTACTAGGGTCACTCCTGTGGTCATCAACGAGCTACGCGTATTATAGAGCCTGCTGCTATGCCCAGAGACGATCGGAACGCGATTGGCTGGCCGTGGGTTTTATCAGTGTGGGCCTTCCCGATAGCCAATTAATAGCTCTAAAACGTCCGAATTTACTAGGTAATAGACTTTCCCACGATACCGGATTAGCAGGTAAATATAACGAGATCATTAACTCATGTGTGTCGAGTATCAATATTGGTAAGAATAGGGTAGTTGGCCGAGGTTCCTATCCTATCATTTGGGCAAGTTCTGACGAGCAACCTGGTGGGTCTTTTGTTACGGTTCCACGGGGGTTTAATAGTCGCGTCCTAAGACATGGGTGAAGGTTCCCGAAACTGGCAGGCGGATGTTGTGCTTCCATCGGTGGAGCGATGGGTCAATGTCTGGCCCACCGGACACTCATAAGATTATGGCCCCTCACGTCAGGGCTACTTAGTCGCCCCATATGCGCTCAGGGGTCCAAAAATGTCAATGAGTGTCGGTTTATCATACCAGCCAAACAAAATTTAGATGAGGACTCTTACGGTAATGACTGCCTGGTGCCGATGGATACGTTTGAGGCTGTCATATGTATAACGTCTGATTTACGCGGAAAGCTCCTCCTAAGTGGACTCAAACCGATGACGTGGACGGTCAACATAGCCGAGGCACAGGCAGGCATAGCATCGAACTAAAACATCCGTGTTAACAACTTCGGACCTTGATGGCTACAGTAACAAGAAGGTATCTGGGATTCAATAGCACGTGCCAGAAGACCGTTTTGGATTTCGCGTCTTTACTAAAGAAACTAATCGCTCCAGGTGGCCATTAACTCACTTTTGTTTACAGTCAGACGTTACTTCAGTGCGTATATTGCGCGAATATCCGACGGGATACGCCCTCACAAGAAAAATACCAGTGGTACTGGGAAAAGTGACCATGGGGCGTAAAGATGACAGACGCAGTACTTGCACCACGTTGTATCAGACCCCATGGGAAGGCGCCAACGTGTTTGGTGTTACGCGTGCTTTCTGATGCCTCCGAGGTGGGTCACGGGGCTGTCGGCTATCTCCTAGGCACCTGAGGAGATGGCAATATTTTTTCTGCTCCTTGATGGGAAAATCCCGCGCTGCATATTCATGGTCCTTGTCTGTCTCGAAGTCAGAACTTGAAGTCATCGTACTGACCGCCAAGCTCATGAGGATTATAATGAACGAATTCAAGCTGGTATTTGACAACGTCACACTTCGGACAAACCCCGTAAACGCACTAGAACGCTCATGAAACACATCACGTAGTTTGTAGCTAACCGCATTCAACAAATTCCTGACTACACTCAAGGCTGCCAATGACGTCAAGTTACGTCCGAGTCAAGCCTGGTGGACTTAGTTTCACGAGGAATCTCTGATGCTTGTTCTCAAGAAATAGAAACATAGCTGATTGGTCCGACCCTTCTGAGGGGAATTGAGGATTCGTGGCCATCCAACAAGCTGTCCGGACAGCTTCAAGCGGAGGAACTGGAACTAAGGAGGGTGCTGGCAGTAGGCAGCACTGGCAATGCACAATGATTCTTGTAGCTCGTTTCACGTTATGCACAGTGGCACATCCTACTCCGTGTTGGATATGACAGCTAATACGTTTGAATAATTGTTTTACGTGCACGATTGTCCGTCAAGTGTTCCTCTTTGCTGAGCCCCCTATGTGAATTAAAACTGGATCGAATGTGTAAATTTATCGTTCGGCTGGAGCAGCCGAGCGTCTTTGTTGGGAACTGTACAGAGCACTCCAAAGGCCGGAGGGCTGCGCTAGCCCGACTAAGACGTGTCACCAAAAACGGTGTCTTATATCGCGGTGGAAGGGTTTCATTCGGGCTATCTCACGGTGAACAGTTGGTGAGGCTGCTGCCCTTAGAGGTTGTTACGGATGACTATCAAACGGTACAATGAGAGAGAAGGTTACCTGAGAGCCAGTCACGCTCTATCATCCATCTGAAAGGGGTATGCGTGTGTCAAGGGTGTGAATAGTGCGTGCCGCGCCTTGTTACCATGCACGAATTGCAAAATGCTGTCTGGAAAGCAGTGTCAACAGGTGATGACCCCGCTTTCTGTTGATCACACAACAGCCGGTGGCTCTTTGTTTCTAGCTTGTGGCGTGGATTATTTTGGACTTCTGGAGGCTCAGGTTGAGAGCAGAGTTTGTTGACTTATGTCTGTTTTGTCATTCGTTTGAGAACAAGGGCCATACACTTGGAGATGAAATAGCCGATGGAAACATCCCCATTTTTAACGATTCCAATTAAGTTCATTAGCCGTCGAGGTGTGCCGAAAGTTAATCACGGCGTTGGCGGGTCCAGCCTCACAGGCGTAGAATCAGAGCTCAGGGGAGAATTATCCGCCTTTGTCCAGGACAAGAACCGTATGACTTTAACAGTTCCTAGTATCAACTAGCTTTTTAACCCCCCCTTTGCTGATCATTGGGGTGGAATATGAGATTGCATAATCAGCGCGGTTCGACGAGTCGTGCAGGCTGTTGAAAGGCAACAGGTGATGTCGGACGATGCTTCCTACACTTGCTCGATCGGGGTCAGCGAAATCCTGAATGAGGTATTTTCGGCTCCGATCCACAGTGACCAGGATTATCCCGGGCTTATAAACTAAGCGATCCACTGTTCCTGAAATCAAGCAGCAGCTTGCTGTGCACCCACATCACACCGCGAGGGAAGTACACGAGAAGATGGAGACAGAAAACGCAATCTGGTCAATGTACCGGTCACACCAGTCAAGCATCGGGACGTCAACAGGCTCAGGTCTTTATCAAGTCCCGGATTTGAAATTGAAATTGAAATTGAAAGCTAAACACCTGGTTAATGTGTTTTTGAAACGTTCGATCGGGAAGTACTTACCCTGCATCCGAGCGTACCGTGTGGGCGAAGAGCGGACAAAACGCGGAGGTTGGTGACGGACGGGGGATAGTGGCGTCAGCACCAAGTAAAGCTCAGAGGTGTGGGAACCTGGCCCAGACACACTCAACCAACGACTAGATACTGGTTTTGGGGGCCGGTTTTAAGTTGGCTGCTGGTGCTGAGTAGTTGTTGACTGTTATATGTTTGATAGAAAGTCGGTAAACACATACCTTGTTATTATTTATTCTCTCCCCCTTTTTCTTTTGCCTTCTTATATTCGAGACCTTACTGGTAGTGGTGCATAGCTCAACTACAAAAGATTGACAACATAGTACTGTGCAGTTGGGGGAGTAACGTGAGAAACAGTGGTTCACCGTGCAGGCAACGGAATGCCAGCGAGGTAAAGTAGATAGTGCGAAATTCATAGAAATAGTGAGTTGGGGGCCGTATTCACAGCCACCCGATTCAGCACGGAAATTCTTAGGAAAGGTTTATCCAGCAACACTTCCATTGAAGGAATACGACAACGTGAGGTGATGCCTTGAACAAATAGGAAAATGAGCTCCTTACAATTATTCATTTATCCTTTCCGTCCTTGCATCTTCTGTCAATTCGTGGTGCATGTGTAGAGATTTCCTTACTTTTGTTTTCAAACGATGTGTCATTTCTGTACAACAACCTTTTGTATCATCTTCACATGTTGTTCAAATCGATAAACAACCCTGTAATACAATACAAATTTCACGCACCTTGGTCTGCTCTTCTCTCCGTTGCGCAGTCGTTTGACGATACTACGCGGGTCCATCATCTAATTTTTAAGCTCTGTTGTACTACGAAGATCGTCGCATCCCGGGTCGCGCCTCAGTAGTCCATGGGAACTCTGTGATATTACCCACTTCCGGATACTGGTAATTTGGAATATTGTGGTGGTCACCTCGAACACTTGTGAACACTTTTCCGTGGGTCAAATCCTTTTGGTTACCATAATTTGCGGGAAATTTGTAATTGTTTTGTCGCGTTCGTTCATTCCGTTACCACTGATAGCCTCGCATTTACCTAGTCTATTCAATGACTCATCTTTACCACTACAAATCGATGAGCCCGACGTAGTCAACTTCTCCTCACCTTTTTGCATCGTCTTAAGTCAATAAACTCTTAATACTTCCCTGTTATGTTTACTTCCCTTTCCTGTTGTTTTGGTCAATCATCTCAAGCGTTAACGTGTTCATTACCCCCATTAATTTTGCGTGCTAAAATTATCTAGTTTTGTCGTGTCTGACCACGAAGATTCAACCGCGCAGCTGACTGCATCCTTGCACATCAAACTACCTGAATTTGGAGCCAACAACCCTTGTCTCTGGTTTAGAAACGTTGAAGCTCTGTTTCAAACGAGCAGCTTAAAGTTACAAACCATGATGTACTCCTATTTAGTTCAGTCCATCCCGACCGAGATCGTTGAATAGGTCTCGGATCTTATTGACGACATGCCAGAAGACCAACCGTACGAAGTGCTGAAAGACGCCCTAATCAGCGGGGTAGGTGTTTCTGAACGGCGGAAGATTGTCCAACTATTTTCTGAAATGGAGCGAGGTGACCGCAAGCCATCCTAACTCCTAAGACATATGAAGCAGGTTCTTGGAGGCAGAGAGATGGACGACGCCATTTTTCAACAGTCGTGGATGATAAACCTACCATCGTCGACTCGTGAGATTTTGGCTATGTTCAGCAGTGCTGTGCCTATAGAGGAACTTGAGGAAGCAGCCAACAAAATGTTAGATGTTCAACGTAATCCCCAGCGGATGAATACTGTTACCAGCCGGCCTTATGATGACCTGCGTCCTCAAATAGGGTGTGTGACCAAACAGGTCCAGTCACTGGTTTTTAGTCCACACTCTGGATTGCACAGACCACGCGGTCGGTCTAAAACCCCTTCTCGGCGTCTCACAGCACTAGCGCACGAAGATCGTGGTCATTGTTGGTATCACCGTACGTTCGGTCACCGAGCCAAGAAGTGTACTCAGCTTTGCACATTTGCTACCTCATCGACATCACAGGGAAACGGAGTGACCGGCCAGTGATGGCGACGGCTGTGCCTGGTGTCTCCCCCAAATGTCGTCTATTCTACATCCCCGACAAATCTACAGGCTGCAATTTCCTAGTCGACATCGGTGCTGATATAAGTGTTATTCCATGCGCCACAGGCGACCGCCAACGTTGTCAACCTATTTTCTCCTCACAATCAGCTAACGGAACACTGATACAAACGTAAGACCGACGTTCACTCACCATTGACCTTGGACTGCAACGCCAATTCTACTGGATTTTTTTGGTGGCAGTCGTTCAGACCGCAATTCTGGGTGCCGATTTCCTATCCCATTTTAGTCTCTTGGTAGATATTCAGCACCACACGCCTTTGGACAGCCTAACTTCCTTGAGTGCTGAGGGTAAATTAACCAACATGAATTTCACCGGAATCCATATAGCAGTACCCAAACCCTCAAAATATTTCCAGTTGGTCCTACAATATCCGCAGCTCATCAATCCGTCGTATCACCCACATTCTCTGAAACACGACGTGACAGATACCATAGTGACCAAAGGGCAACCAGTGACCGCTCGCCCCAGACTTCTTCCCCTCGAAATGCTGAAAATTGCTAAAGCGCAATTTGACTAAATGTTTCAGCTTGGTATTATCCGCCCATCCAAGAGCGCATGGTCTTTCCCCTGGCATATTATCCCTAAGAAAACACCAGGCGATTGGAGACCATGTGGTGATTTTCCAGCACTCAACAGTGTTACCGTACCCGGCCGCCATCCTATTCCGCACATTCAGGACTTTTCTTCGACTCTCCACTCTAAGCGCATTTTCTATAAAATCCACCTGGTGGGCGCAACAAGGACTTGACGACTTGCACTCACGTTTTCGTTCGTTGTGACGCAGTTTGGCGCTCACTTCGATCACCTTACGATGGTCTCTTTAAAGTGATCTCGTGAACGGACAAAGTCTTCACTATCAAACACTCTGGAAAGCTCGTCACTATGAGCATTGATCGTCTCAAACCTGCCTACGTTGACGCGCATCAGGAATCTCACTCCCAATTATTTAATCCCGTTGCCGAACCGCGGAACCCTGAAGCATCCATCCCTTTCACTCCCCACACATTAGACTCTCCACCCACAATTGACAGTACTTACAAAAAAGCACTACCCCCAGATTTGTCCACCAAACCGACTCATACAACATCAACATCCTTCCCTCATCCGTCCATACTCTGTGCAACTACGCTTTCCGGTAGGCATGTTACTTTGCCAGCCCGTTTCCGTTGATAACTTTCATGTCATTTATTCTTGCTTATCAAACGATAATCGAGCATTTATCCTCTACAAATGCTCTGGAGGAAAGTACTTTAGAGATTTCCTTATTTCTGTTTTCAAACGATGTGTCATTTCTGTACAACAACCTTT
>LUCH01008783.1:6222-19711 GCA_013368495.1 Paragonimus heterotremus | reverse complement strand
CGATTGAGTCTACAAAGCCGAAGGTGTCCTTTAGGCTAAAAGGAGTTAGTTGTGATTTGATCGGTTCTAATATCTCCACTAGCCATTTTGCCAAAGCATGATACGGCAAATTGTACATGTCCTGTTGATTCATCAGTACCAAATTTAGAATAAAATGAAACGGCATTTTATATCAAACAGTTAGATGTGGGTGGGATGAACAGTCGATCGATGGGTTGTGAAAGGTCACTAAGTCCAGGACAGGGTCAAGTTCACGAACAATTGTTTTTGAACACACAGAGTCGGCTTCAGTCGATTGATTGCAACAGCTTCAGCAAACCGCAAGAATCTTGAACTGGGATGACGTAATAATATTCTGAATGCACAAGCCGGATCGATGACGTGACCGGTGGTCAGGATGTGTTTTGCGACTGCGGACACTGGTTGTTTGCGTTTTCCAGCAACATTGCCGTTTTTTCGGTAATACTGATTTCTGCACCCATTCAGGCAAATGTTCCTTCATTCTGGATATCAAAAACCTCTCGGTTCTGCCTTTGTAACTTTCTTCGAAGTTACATGTAAGTTGGTAGATACAGTGTGAGTTGGCACAGATAGGCTGATCTCCTTTGATTGAAGTCACAAGGAGCTTTCGTGTTCGAGCTAGTACGCAAAGTTCGGCTGCAATGAATGTTCGTTTAATCGAAATTATCAATCTTTGAGTTGTTTCATGAATATTATGATCGCCTTTGAAAAGAAATTCTATACAAACCTTCTTTCTTACAGTGACCACCGGTTCAGATGGCGGTTTCGGCCGACTGTGCCTTTGTATGAGCCGTTTTGGGTAACCATTAGATTGTAAGACAGAAGTGATCAAGTCTAGTTCTTCTCCAATACTGTCTTGTGTACAGATTCGACTTGCGCATGTGAACGTCGTATTTACTAATGCTCGTTCATGTTGCATCGGTGTGAAACTGTTAGTCTCTGTGTTGTCCGGATCATGTGGGTTTCCTATAGACAGCTCTTCTTATCGAGCCATCTTCTCGACGCATATGAGTTTGTCTAAAAATGGCATACATTGTTGTCACACACTCTTCTGTTAGGTAAGTTTTGAGAACGACAAATTAGCGAACAATACCTGTTTCCTGTGTTTGATCATCAGGCTAATTACAACACAGTAAATATGAAAACAGTAACAGGGGTGAGTAGGAGAAACGGTCAATAGAGGCTATGGACAGCGTGAGTTATCAGTTACGAAAGCACTGTTCCAATTCGTGGACTTGAATGATTGTGGGCTAGGGTAGTTTATGTGTCCGCACGAACTCCTTCTGAGCACTGAGGTTAGGGTTTCGTAATCCGATACTAATGTCCTCGGCAACGGTCAACACTCTGAATCTCACCGTTTTTGATCGATTCCTTGGCACTCGGTAAACAATCTGAAAAGCGTCTTTCTTACTGACAGGATGATTAGAGTCCGTCAAGTGAGCAACACTCGCACTTGTAACCGTTTTAACCACACCACTGTTCAACCAAACAAGATGATGTTCACGCACTCTGTCAGACACTTGTAGTACGATGCCCGACACGAGCAAACAAATGAGTACACACAACAGCTGGTTGTAGAACATGGAAGTTTGTCTTTGAGTTGTGACATGATAACGGGTGTTGAACGGAAACTCACTCACAACTCAGCGGCAAAGTAGGTTGTTTCGACTGACTTTCTGAGCTTTCTCGAGATGACTTCGGCCATGGGATCACCCTTGAAAGAAAGACTGATAAACGCAGGTTTCTTATTCGCAGAAGGAGACTTAAATTTCAACCCTACCGCCTGCATCGCTTTCTGAATGAGACGCATTTGGTAGCCATTTTGCATGAACACTTCTTGTAGAAAGTCTAGCTCAGCTTGTATAGTGTCAGGAGTGCAGATCTTTGACGCCCTACCAGTCAGATATCGTATGAGGTTTCGCTCTTGACTTAGCGGAACGAAACTGTCAAAGTGAGTGTATTGGCCACTCCAAGTTTGTTTTCTGTACACATGTCGTTGGATAGAGCCATCTTCTCGTTTTACTATGCCAACATCCAAGAAATTTATTTGACCGTTGTTGTCTGACTACTGGGTGAATTTAATACTGTTGTGGGCTCAGTTGAAAGCTGCCATGGACAAGGTAGGTGACCAGTTGCCATATGGTTTCCAACAGTCGATGTGGCATGACTTCGAGCGAGTGGTTCACCGGTTCCAAACTGTTGTGTTACCGATTGTTGAAACCGTTCCGGAGGGTGATTGGTCACTCTCTGAAGTGGTTTCCAATCTGTCCTGTCCATAAAAACTTCACCGTGACTGCAAGCACACTGCTAGACAGTGTGAGAGGAAGAACACTAAAACAGGCTGCGGTCGTGTTTATGTATGACTGGTTCTCTAGTGATTTGATCTAACGATAACTGATCAATCACATAGGTGCGAGATGTGGCGAACTTACGTCTGACAATCTAGGTGAAGTGATACATTGCTGTAGGTCAACATTTTTCCGCTTCTGTGAATTTTTCAGGATAACCAATTGCCACCAGTGTTTTACTTAGCTACCCCTGTTTTCTATGCAACTTATTCGGGGTGTAGATACTCCTGACCTTATGACAAAGATCCATGGCTGAACGAAGCGTCTTTGCTACCAGAGCAAAACGGAAACTCCAATAGTCTATCGACTGCTCCTTGCCATCCAAAATGCCCTACAAAATTTCACATGTAAATAAACCTTCTCATCTTCTCCAATCTATCAGTCAATCACACAGCTTACAGCAGGGTGTAAACGGTTAGGTGGTTATTTGAAAGTGCATCAATTTTATCCTCGAATTACCCATCAATCCCATAGTTATTCGTCTCGGTCGGTAGTCAGCGTTCCGTGATGAACTTATTCGGTTCACTTGTGATCGGACGCACATGGTTTTGCACATTATTATGTGCACGATTGTGGATCGGTTTACCTTATTCCATCGGTTAAAATGGCACCACGAGTATGGTGAAAGACTATTGTTAATGGCATATTTGTGAACAGAAAATTATGTCAGCGGACCACGATGTGGAATAGTGCAAACGCGCGAACACAACCCTGAGAACATCTACAAGATGGCTGTTGTACTTCACCCTATAATGGGATGTCCTTTACCCGACATAGTGCATGCACTAAACACGACACGTGGTATACACCCTGTCTGTGTGAAAATAATAGAAAACAGAACAGCGCTCACGCATGGAGTTGTTTATAAGTATTCCGAACAAAATACAAATGACAGCGCATAGTAACGTGGAAAGCTCACGAATATCGGTAAAAGAGTTTTCACATATTTAAGCCACACAAATCTTTTCACTATATGACAGGCATTATACATTCTTTTATAATCCCGATTTTAATGTTTTAGATATACGAGGCTTTGAGTTTCTCGATGTGAATCTGTGGAATAACTTAATTCCTTCGAACCAAATGTACTCAATGATTGGCCATAGTCTAGTCTTATTGGAGCCACTATATTCAAATCTTTGCGTGATTGTCACCCAGAGCTTTCGTATATGCGAAAAGATGCCTCGTCTGAGGTTGACCGGATCATCTTGTCACCACACAGTGATTAACTGTTTCATGTAACGATCGGTGCAAGACAGCATTGCTATCATCCAGGATTTGACAGAAGTGTATAGGCTCGGTTCATTTCTGTGCATCATGAGAATAGCTGACAATGACGGGCTATTAATACACAATGGCAAATCAAGACATGTAATCTGCAAACGGCTATTGAGGGATAAGCATGCCATTTCACCCAAGAAGCTGCCCGAAAAGATGTCACTGAGCAGGTAGAATGTTTGTGTCCTGGAATCTGCCATGTGTGGTTCCCTAGTGTTCATTGGTTTATGTGCTAGCTGCATGTTGTACGAGCGTACTTGCAAGGTCAGTGTTTGTTTGTGTGCACCTGAGGGTGGGCAACACTATTCATCCTGCTTGGTCTAACAACTGTGTTCAATAGAGCTAGCCTCATTTAATTTCCGCATTCGGTAGGCCTGTATCGACCCACTTCGTACGAATCGACTTGTCCCCGTCTGTTAGCCTGGCCAGATGCACCTCTGTCGTGAGAATGTTTCGCGCATTCATTGGTAAAACCGTAAGTTGAATCGGAGCACGGTGTAAACGCTTAGCCACATTGGCAGATGAGTAGATATACGGAAGTTTAATTTGAGGAGGTGTCCTCGAAGTGGTGTCATGAAAGCGATGTCGGAGTCCTAGTTCCGGTCGCGACAAAGATATGAACTACTGACAGACTTTAACGAGAGCAAACCTAGAGTCTATGGCTTCCATTCGAAAGGGGCTCATTGCTAAGTTTACGAAGTTGTGATAACGGCCATCCATTGTGAATGATGTCCAAATTATGTGGAACCAAAATTCCTCACTACACACCAGTAATCAAAGCTGTAAACATGGAAATAATGCGAACACATCTTGGGTAGAAAGTGGACGTTGGAGCGCAATTATCGTCAATACAAAGACTATGGTTAGCTATGTCATTCGCCTCCGCTCTCTCTCTCTCGGTCGGAACAGCAGTCAAATGAGGACTGATAGCCAGGTGTAGTATGTAGTCCAAAATAGAACAAAGCTAACTGCGAAGTACCGATCACGGGGTTATCGTTTGGATGGAACAAAGTGGTTCTGTTCATTCTCGTTTCGAACTGATCGTGCAATCTGAACACTAATCATACAACATTGTGGTTGAGCATTTGGATTTGATTATTCGGTCATGCCTATTTTGAGGTTGCTGACATTGTGGGCAACCCGCTAGTCTCACATGCACGAGGGTCAGAGTGCAAATTCCGATCCGGACAAGGATATGCATTACTGATGAGCTTTAATAAAAGCGAAACTCGAGTCTAGTGATCCCTTTCGAAGTGGGATAGTCCAAAGGATTATCAGAATGCAAAGGCTACGATCAAGTGTGAGTGGTGTTCAATTTTGAAACATAAGTTTAATTTGAGGGAGCAGACTTTTGTCCTCTATTTAATATCCATTTGAACATCACCAACAATTGATCGCAGCTGTCGCATTCCCATAGACTTTCTAGCCGGCCCCTTTCGAAAAGAAGCACTAGACTCGAGTTCCGCTCTCATTAGAGCTCGTCAGTAGCGCATATCCTCGCCACTGCCGCGACTAGAACCACGAGGTTATCGACTGCAGTTAACAGACAGTAACTGTGTCTCCTATCGAGACGATCGGACAGCCTGATCATTACTCACGAGCGAAAGTGGTAGAGCGTTCACATATGATAATTCAGTCGTGCCTAACGTGAGGTCAGTGGCGCAGTTGTATAAACGGATGTCTCACGAGCAGCGTGGTCGGAGTTCTAGTCCAGGCAGTGGCAAAGATATTCACCACTGACAAGTCTTGATGAAATCGAAACTGGAGTCTGCTGCTTGTTTTCGAAAGGAGCCGATCGGAAAGTCTATGGGAATGCTTCAGCTGTGATCAATTGTGGATGATGTTCACCTTGAATGTAACCACATCCCCGACGACTCATCGGTACTCTGTTTGATAGTTCACTTATTGGGAAAACTCAACGACATAAGAGATTTGACTAGAAACCTCCCAGAAATCGATCCAAACTATTTTCTTACGTGTAGAAAGGACGTGCGTAATTGCGAGAGTAGATGCATATTGCTTGAGAATTTGACAGTCGTGGCTCTTAGGGTATGGATTCATTGTGCGGCCCAACCGTGGACAGCGAACACGCACGACCGCTGCGACACAATCAAACCCTGAGAATGTGGTTGAACTTCAATTGAAACTCTTCATGACAGGGTCGGTGATCAAAACCAACTCTGAACATCGCCATCTAAACTGTCTGAAAGAACTGCATAGTGCTGATAAGTATTGAGAGATCTGGTCAATTCCTGGTTCGATGTCCTCCACAATTGACGGAAACGTTCGTATCTAAATAGATTTCCAGTCCCTGTCGCAGGTAAGTATTAGATTCGCGTTCTTCTCCTGCTGGAGATTACCGACGATACTTATCTGTACCACGGCTGATCCGTTCACTCTCACCACGGTTTCATGCAAAAGCTTGTTGCGCACTACGCGAATGGCTTCACTTTGGGCACCATCGAATCTCATATCCGAACGTCATGATGTAAGACACAGTTGGTGTACTTCACTCGCATCCATTTTGTATGTCTTTCATACAACCTTCTCACTGGTTAGCGGTTAGCGGTTAATACTTTGACTTTACTCACCTTCCTTGCCAGGCTATGACTGGTGTGTGTACCAACCTGATATCGTGCAACAACCAAACGGTGCAATAATTAATTATGTGGCTAAGATTTACGGTTAACTAATCCGTATCGTTTGGTTGTCTCTCCTGTTGTATCAAATTCCATCTTGACTGAGCTTCGTGAATACCCATCAAGTAGAAACACTCCGTTTTTCATTCTTCTTAAGCTTTTCGGCACTTCGGTGCGTTTCATCACCCCTAAAATGTTGTGAATGCTACTTGGTTTATGTAAGATATGGTGGTTGTTTTGACGACTGAAAAGTTGGTTCTCAACTGAGAGTTTACAGTAAAACTTGGTACCTAGTTTATTACCACTTGCTTGACTGACTAATACATCCAACAAGCACAACGGTTTCAATTTTAAAGAACATTAAATAGACCACAAACTGATAATATCTGACCAGTCTTTAAAAAACGGGGGATTGTCTGAAGAATCGCACTGTTGCTCAGTTGAAGGTTGGATACTCTCATCAAAGTAGAAAATAAATGGTTGAACATTCCCGAAAAGAAAATGCATTTATTCCATCAGCTAACAAACGACGACGTTCAAACTCCGCACAGATCAGTGATAGATAACTAATGTTATGGAAGTTTAAAGATTAAGAATAATCGGTCCCCTCGATAAGTGGACACAGAGCAATGGAGATTAAACAAACGAAATTAAGACCAACAGGTAGCAAATCGGAGTTTTGACAGTCGTTCTAACAGATCTCAACTGCGTGAATCTATTGAAATAATGATAGTTTATGTGTAAACTCATATTCGTTTGATTGTGCTAAACTTCTTCGATCCACTTGCAGTTTAACAACATATTTCAATGTCTTATTGTGCTAATTTATCAATTGCCCGTTGTCACGCTACAACTGCTTAACCAGCTCTTTTCCGTCGAACAGCTTTTGTATTACTGATAAGTAGTTGGGGATTTGGTTAACTGCAAGTTAAACATTTAAGGTACGTTGTAATTGATTACATAACATAGGTTCAGGATATATAATATATATCACGTTCAACAAATCTCTGATATTGTAACGCAGACATGAAACAGATGGATGAATCAACGTCTGACTGGAATTGCATGCAGACTGGATACATCCAGTCATTATTGTAGGAATACTTGCAAACATTCAAACTCTCAGTCGAGTTAAAATGATACAGTAGATGTGAGACCAAACAATTAGTCAGAATCAGATGAAAGTAAATTTGTTTAACATACGCAGAATATATCTCGATTCAGCTCTCCTAATGCAACTCACATTCTACTAATAAAACAATGTCAATCTGCCAACTGTCAAATCACAAAGGTTTGCATTTTTGTGACACAGATGGTCACAAGCGTAATCAGCCCGAAAAGATTCCACATTGATCTGTCTATCTCTTCCCACTTCAGATATACTCCAGCTTATCTACCCAGGGCAGGTCCTGGTCATGCGATTCAATGAGGAGGAAGATTTTTCTGTGCATGGCGAGTTGCAAGCTTACAATTCTTTTACAAATCGATTGAGATACATAATCTTACACTGAATGAGGTCAGTTTGTGCTGTGGCAAGGATGAGGGGTACCATGAATATTAGTAAAGTTACCAACAGTGTTGTGAACTGTATGGGCAATAGCACACATCTGAGTGAAACGCAAAAGAACGCGGCACTTCAAACTTCGGGAAATTGGGGCACTATCAAGTTTACCTTCAGAAAGTGGGCACATAAATCGTCGCGAACTACTGTTGTGAATCATTAGGCGACGTAGGTTTGTCATGCCCACTAACATAATACTGGAACAAATGCGTTATGAACGTATCAAGTGCGACGCGGCACGGTAACTGCGGGTAAACCAACTGGTTCCGTTGTCTGTCACAAGTGAATAGATAATGAAGTGTCGCACTAGATTGCAACCCTTCGCCAATCAATTAGCAGAGTTTTATGATACAACCATATTCAGTCAGCTGGCTTCAGTCGATGTGCCTGCATACACAAGTAAACAAGACATTACAAACTAAGTTGAACAGAGAAGGTAGATCCGATGTGGGATTTGACTAGCTCACACATGACAGTAATTCCCATTTCACCTCATTGGCTTTATGGTCAGTCCGATCATTCGAATCTAGTACGTATCCGGACCAAATTCATTACTTTTTCCGGTTATTTGTAACATAGACCAGGCGCCAAATAAATACACCAATAAACAGATCACCGAATATACGATTTATGCAAATATACCTGGTCTAGTTAGGCGCAAATGACATCGATATGTAAAAGAGTCTATGAAGAAAAGAAGACAGTTGCCGAAAATTCAAATTAGCCGCAATTGTGTACAACGACACCGGCGCGTAGAAGCCGACAAACACGTGAACAAGTGAACACAATCAGTCACATCAAGCTGATGGCTTCATCGTAACATTCAGTATGTGAACAAGTGTTGTGATTCAGAAACGCAGATGGTACAAGGATTGTTTACTCAGAAAACCAACATAGACGGCATGTGCAACCACACCACAACAGAAAATAGCACTCAATTGCATACCATACTGTACCTGGAACACCACATTTCCCATCATCATGTTCATGTACGGGAAGCAACATTTCACGCCGGAGTGCATACTAGTGATTCTTCTTAGATTCTCTTCCCATCACTTTAACACCTATGTATATGCCCAGTCTGCATACTGACAAGTCCTGTAATGTGATCCATCATGTTCACCACAAAACTATTTAATGATGAGTAATCGGGGATTCGGTTAATTTCAAATTAAACTTCACCCACAATTGATCACAGCTGACGCATTCCCATAGACTTTCCGATCGGCTCCTTTTGAAAACAAGCAGCAGACTCCAGTTTCGCTTCCATCAAGACTCGTCAGTAGTGAATATCTTTGCCACTGCACGGATTAGAACTCCGACCACACTGTTCATGAGACAACCGTTTACACAACTGCGCCACTGACCTCACGTTAGGCACGACTGCAGTCGATAACTTCGTGGGTCTAGTCCCGGCATTGGCGAGGATATGCACTACTGACGATCTCTAATGAGAGCGGAACCCGAGTCTAGTGCTTCTTTTCGAAATGGGTCTACTGGATTGTGTATGAGAATGCGTCAGCTTTGATAGATTGTGGGTAATGTTCAACTCGACAATACCACTTACTATAGTGTTTCGCACACTGAATAAATTGGCTTGGGGTTGAGTCCATACCGCTCAAGTATAATAGATTGCATAACCTTATTACAAGCGACCACAATGTCTCAGAGCTCAAGTTTACTTTTTATTCTTCTTCATGGTTGTGTGGCAGTTAAGCATCAGTGTGAATCACTGATGTGTTGCTGTCTATGATGATGATGATGAAGTGAAAATGACGCTCACTAAATGAATGAGTGCAGCGATTGTAATTCGTGACTGCATATCATGATACAATTGTTTCACTGTATAAATCAGTAGGCTGTATATAATACAGATTACATTACAATTTCCCTAGCGCCTTCGCTTTTCTACGGCTACCTTGTAGAAACCAGATTTGCAGTTGATTTAAGTATATTTGCTATTACTACTACGTATTTCAAACTACTACACCTGGCGTGGTGGAAGTGAATTTTATATGGTGGATTTTTGTACTTTGGAAAACCTAAATATTCACTGAGATTTACGATGTATTGATGAGCACTTAGAATGGTTTGAAATTTGTTGTATTGCACTTAAAGATATGGATGAAATGAAAAAACGTATTCGGATCATGCAATATCAAAGGTTTATGGCCCTGCCGCGGTGTAGGAAGCAACATTGCGCGAGAATTAGGCCTCGCAGTAAACAGACTATCTATTACACGCTGGGGTCATTCATATCTGAAACTTCCTCATCATCGTATCTGCTTCAGTTTTAAACTAAAGCGTGTAGTCAAGATAGCCCGTTCGCTCATTGCCACATCTGTCTTAACGCCATATGGTCACAACTTATGACACGTATAATTCCTTTGTGAGCCACGCATTTGAGTTCGAAGCCCAGAAACTGTCGGTCAATGAATCTTCGTACGTGCATATCGACCATGTTCCTCAAGACCGTCCGATTGAGGATTATGCTCTCCATTATGTAGATTCAGTACTTTGACCCGTAAAATTTATGTCGACAATATTCTAGTTTTGCAGTTTCTGTCCACCAAGTGTTAGCTTATCTGCTTTGAGCTGAACGTTGGCCAACAGTCCTACGGGTTTGATTCAGCTAACGAAGCTGATTAATCATCAGCATGGTGCCAGTTCAGTCCGTACCTATTCACCGAATTATCTCAGTGTCCGTAATCAGGATTAATCACTGACTACTCAAGAAGTGTATTTACGTTGTAGCTGGAAACAGTTCATAAACAACATATTCGGACTAGGCAATGTCAAAGTTTCACAGCCCTGTCGCAATGTAGAAACCACCATTGCACGACAGACAAGCAGCATTTTATCACTCACGCCAGGATTCTATCAGACGCGTCTTCTCAAACATCTGAATGAAACGCTCGCATTCGTCATACGAGTTTGCAGTGCGAGGTTCACGTACAGATCTGTCAGCATATGGCTACCTGGACTGCTAAAATATGCGTGGCTATCCACAATGCATTCATTCATACAAATTTTAGGCATGGACATAGACCTCTGTTAGAAGAAACGCTGAGAAGGAAAATGGTGTCTTTGTGTTGATATCCAAATCGAATCTGGATGCTGTAGTCGCAACAACCGTCAGCACTCATAACAGTACACTTTCACTGCGCATAAACAAGGCAATGTCGTCTGCAAATAACAGCACGCTCATTGTCCGCATTGTGACAGGTTTAAGGCACTGAACAGTACGGTATTTGATCGCAGACAATCCGTCCAGATTCTAAAGGATCATTGTAAAGAATATGTTGAAGCGGATTTTGAAATATTTAGTGGAACCTGAAACGTCGTTATTAAAATTTGTGTTAAATTTGATTGAATGTTATGAAAATGAATCATTCAGCCCAGGGAATAAATCCTGTCTCCCGGTCACGTTTTCGGACACAATTGAGGAGAGGTTTGGATTTGTTACTTAAAAGCGACACCTTGATGGAGCACTAATTAAATGTGGGGTTTGCTTTCCCGGTTAACTGTGAGTCCCTTGTAGATCGGAAGCGTTTGTTGGAAGTGCTTTACAATAGTAACATCAAAAGTCCTTGCTGACTCACGGGAATATATCCATCGGGCTGGTAATTCACAAGTTCCACTCAAGCAATTGCCTTGTGATAATACAGTTTTTACTGCAGGCGATTCACAATATAATTTCTAACGTATGCCATTTGGACTGTCGGATGACCCTCTTATATTCAGATGATTGACGGTCTGGGTGCTGGACGGATCACACAACATCGTTGACTACGGAGACGATATTGTCATCTACAGCGCAGTTGAAGCAAAAGGTTGAACAAGCCGGCCTACATATCAGAAGTCTAAAGTCACAACTGAAAAAGCAAACAATGGTATCACTCGGTCACAAAGTTGGTTGGAACGAAGTCCAACCACTTCTTGAGAAACTGATGATTACCAGAACTACTCCAATGGTAACATCAAAGGAGAGGTTGTGACAGTTTATTAATCGCACTGGGCTCTATAGCCGCTTCATAAGAGAATTCAGTGAACTCACAGGCCCATCGTGCAAAATTCTGCCATTTTCACTGGCCATAAAGAGATAATTAAACGTTTGTCAAAGTCTAATAACTTATGGTGAAAGAATATTCGACCCTGGACTCGTCGGATAGAACTTTGCTCTCGCACCAGATACAAGAGAGTTGGGGGTTTGGGCAGTACTGTGGCTGGAAGGTGGTAATGTTGAATGAGTCGGTCGCAGATTGATTTCTGTCACGGGGAACTATTCAACAAAAGAAAAAGTTTGTTTGTTGACAAGGTCGGTTCTGGAAGAGTAGGGGCGATACCTTCTGAGTCAACGTTTTCGTGTGGAAACCAACTACAAACATTTGGAATGGACTAAATCAGCAAAGAACACCCGAGAAAAGCTGACTGTTTGGGTGTTGTGACTACAAGAGTAAGAGTTTACAGTTGGCCATTTATCTGGAATAGAGAATTATCTTCATGATTTGATTCCTCGAACGTAACGCATGAAGAGATTCTAGTTGGACCTGTTCGGAGTTGGCATTATTGAACTGGATGACGATCCAAGAATGTTGCAAACAGTACGAAAGATGTATCCGCCGATCTGGCATGTGATTAGCAAACTTCTTCCGACAGGAAAACTGCCAGGAGACGAAGGGAAGTCCAAGTGTGAAAACTTTTAGAAAGCACTGGTCAGACCTGCAGTTGAATAGTGTTGGAAATCTGCTATATCATTATATATTTCAATCGATTGATTCCATCATTCATGTTGTTCTCAATCTACGGGACAGTGCGGCCTGTCCTGAACTTCTGAACTAACTTGCCGACTTAGCTATTCTTAATAGCACCATATTGTGCGTTGTTCACAAGAGCTCTTCATTTGGCAAATCTAGCCACTCTATCGATGTTCTCTCTCCCAGGGTTTACAGTGAGATACGTCACGAGCTCTTCACTGGCTGTTGAGATTGTACAGTTAGACATCAGCAGTCGCTTGCCGTCAGTTACAACGAGGTTGGGGCGAAAGGATATTTTCATTCGACTTGGGGTTCTGGCCTTCATTATACATACGGTTCTGGCGTCCATTCACCGACTCACTGCAGCTCAGGACTTAAACATTAGAGAAGAATAGGCAGGGTTTCGTCCTGGCCGGGGATGTATAGATCATATTTTTACCCTTCGTCAAATTTTGGAGCAGCGTCATGTATACCGCCGGTCAAAAATTGCCACACTTCTTTACTATGAAGGTGCGTTCGATTCGGTGGATCGATCTACACTTTTGGAGTCACTTATCCGCAGAGGTGTATCGACTATGTATGTGAACATACTGTCGGCGCCTTACTCCCATACTTCAGCTCAGGTTAGGGTTTATGGTGAGCTGTCTAATAGTTTGGGCACCAGCAGCGACGTTCGTCAAGGCTGTCCCCTTTCACCATTTTTGTTCAATTTCGTCATGGACGTAATAATAGAGGACTATTTGCGTCACTCAAATGATGCCGGTGTGGACCGCCTACCTGGTGGGAGGCTGACTGATCTTAATTATGCTGACGATGAGGTGTTGCTGTTTGACCACTTTCAAGCGGCACAAGCAAGGCTGAATGCAATTTCGTGTTCTGCTAAGT
>LUCH01008781.1:0-17183 GCA_013368495.1 Paragonimus heterotremus | reverse complement strand
CGATTTTCCGCGGACCATAGATGCAGGGCATCTAGGTCTCTTTAGAAGTCTTCTGCGTCTTCACCGCTGTGTAAGACGCGCCATGGTTTCGTATCGTCAGCATACATCACAACAGGAGAGTTGCTTACGCTTGGGAGGTCGTTAGTGCAAACTAAGAATAATAGGGGACCCAGTATGGAGCCTTGCGGTACACCATTTGTAACCATGAACGGCATGGATAGTCCACCATTAACTCTAATTGTGTATGTGGGACAAGATAGGTATTGTGTGAGCCAAAAACAAACCTCTGCATAAGCTCATGATCAGTTTGTCCAGTGGTATACTGTGATCAACTTTATCGAACGCCCTCGTGAAATCTAAAAACACAGCATCAAGTGGGAGGCGTTCTTCGGCACCTTTCGTCCAAGAATCAGCAGCAATCAGTAGGTTGGCCGTGCATGAGTGACCGGTTCTAAAACCATGTTGCCCCGGTGCCAACAGTGAGTTATTGTTCAAGTAGTTTCTTATAAAAGCGTCCACTATGTTCTTCATCACTTTTCACATGGCTGATAGTGGAGCAGTTGGTCTAAAGCCACTGGCGTTCGTTCGATCCCAACCCTTGTAGATGGGAGAGATGACGCCGTGCTTCCAAGTGGTTAGGATACAATCAGTGTAGTATGACTGTTGGAACAAACAAGTAGACGGTTCTGCAAGCTCTTCTGCGCATTGTTTCAGCATTTGCGCGGGTATCTCGTCAAGACCCAGGGACTTATCAACACGGAGCAAGAGTAACTTAACGCGTACGTTAGCCGGGAGTAAAGGTAGGGGATGAATCGGAGGTTAGCTGCTTGAGCGCGCAGGAAATGTTCAACTGCGAATTCAACCTAAGGACCACTTGGTAAAACCCTTGCAATTGTTCCCTGGTGGAAACAGTTTGGTCACTGTTGAAGTGTCGGCATATGGCGCCATGTCGTTGATTGAACCTACTATCCATGGTTTTATCCTTGGATCTTGAAACAGTAACAATCAGGTGGAAGGAGTCTAGCGGCATTCAGATTTTCCGTCCCATATGAACCTCGGCTGGAGACCGTCCATCAGGAGTTTGCAAATTTAAAGTTGCCTGGGAGTGTTTTCAACACTTATACAATCGTTTCTTCCTACTGAGATATCTGAAAGACGCGTTTGAGCATGTCGACAAAGCGCTCTGCCTGGGCGTTGGACTGGGTGTAGTAATGCGGTGATAGGCAACGACTTGGGATATCTGAAGCTTGGCGGCTGAATCGTGTTCTAATCAGGTTTACCCTGACCCTAACGTGTTGAAAGGTAATTATGAACATTCTGGCACATTCTTTACCACATGTGGTCTGTATGTGTTAAGTATATATCAAATATAATCGTAAACAATCCCGCCGAATTTTCCTAACTGTATTCTGTGTTAGTGGCAACTCTGTGTGGTAACTTATGAATGTTGACAAACTACTTAGGCGTGAAAAACAAATCACAGACGGTTCATAACTGCGTTACTTTTTTACGCAAACGTTTCCTTCACCCGGTGCACAAATAACACAAGGAACATCACTAGTAATAACAGCCGTATCTGGCTGTCCGGTGGTATGCACTACAATTTTGTGCATAGCATGTTTACATGACTTCACAGTTGGTGTGATCACATTGTTCAGGCTGTCATCCTTTGACTTTGATTCTTGCGGTGTGTCAGTGAGGTGCTTTCTCTCGGAAGTGAGCCTGCATACTTGGAAAGCAGAGTTTGGGTGTGTAAACTAACCTGCGTAGTTGGGGCAGGTGGAATTCACAGTGGAACGCGGAGTGACTTTCAAATGAGTCATGCCCACAAGCTTATTCACACATGCGTTAAATAATGTACATTAAGTGCCAACTCTGATTTGCCATCAGCAGCAGCGTACTGATGTGTAGCTTCACTAGGATAGTTGACCACTTTTTCGAATATGCATCGTCGTAAGCATTATCACACCTACATCTACTTCACAGTCAAGGCGACCACTAGTCAGGAGTCGGCATTCTGCTATTCTCGGATGAAGAGATCCGATCCATGTTTTCCAACTGTTTGGCCAAGTGGTGCTCAGTGCTCCTGCGCAAGTGATTAATTAGCTTGCGTCTAAGTTCACCTCAATCGTCGTCACACCGGTTGCCGAAGTAACCAAACCGTCTTTGCTTCGAAGGTTCATTAATTTGACAAATCCACTCCTGTCGAAACTGTACAACCACTTCGAAGTGTACTTCCTCACAGCCAGCCCTCGTAGCTGCTGTGATTTTGTTTCCGGTGTTTGGTGGGCTCTGTCATTTTATCTGATCTAAACAGGTTTGATTAAATATTTCGGCCTGATAAGCGTGCCGTACATCCACCTAGCTCGAATGCCATTTACGTTTTGGAGTTACTAACGTATGACCTCTGAGTACGTAACAGCATGATCCAAGTCCGGTTGGTTGCTTTGCACTGTACGGTGGTCTTCAACAGAATACCGCAACTTGTTATTATCTGCCGTACGATCTGTCGGTGCCAATGACTGTAATACACAGGGGCAGTCTGTATGTGCCACAGTGCTTGTTATGTTGAGACGCGCTGATCAAAATAAGGTCGTTGTTGTCGATACTTTGGGTTCATACTAACCACTTCGCTTGAGTAAAGCGACTGAGCTGAATATTCAACTCGCCTGCCAGTACAATGGTTTATTAATGTTTGGTCTACCTCAGAAGGTTAATATGGGCGTCGTGGAAGGCATTCTTGATTTCATTTGAACGGCTGTCCCTCGGAATGTGTACCAGTGTAATGAATATACTGCGCTTCCCTAGGTTGTACAGTCTAGCTTTAACCGATGTACTGAGGCTGACACCACACAAAGGGCTGTTCGCCGAAAATCATTCGAGCAAGCGTTGCTCTGCCTTGGAACTCACTGCGATCGCCCGTCATATTTATCATGAGATTCAGTTTGTCGAAAGTCACGAGGAAAAAGGATTTAAAGATGAACTCAAGTAAACAGCAACGCTAAGATCCGAAATTGGCGACTTAAAGATAACCCACTCAGAGCTTCAAACTCGATAGAGTATTCTCCAGGTCACTTTGCTGACCTAGTTTTCTATAACTGCGGACCTTAAAAGATTATTGCTCCAACCATGTTTTTTAGCGGTTGTCCCTTACTTGTAGCTGTATGAATTGCCATTCATTTAGTATATTTAGTGATACATTGATGACAGTGATGTAAAGCACAGCACCAAGTAAACGAATGAGAGCCTGTTCATGAGGTTTTTTAAAAAAAATGGAGGCGAATAGTTGCTGTAACATATTGATGGGATACCGGTTCAACAACGGAGGAAGTTGTGGAAACTCATCGGAACTGACCCTTCTTAACGTCTGCCTTACGGAAGACTTCCATACCAGAACAGCTTTCTTGAATATCAGCCTAAGCTACAAAAAATGACAGGAGGGATTGCCAGCTACAGGTCTCAACGTTGTATGACTGTGCGTGCTTGTCAGACGTGAACGCATTCTTGATTAGCAACGAACAATAGGCAGGTAAATCTACATCGAGCAAGAGAAACCGTCTGCTGATGAGTTAGAGCTGTCCAGCCAAATCGCAGGCGATTATGAAATTATACTGTATTCCACTGACCGAACTATTCTTATTGTCGGCTAACTCATCAGTACGAATTAACGGATCTTCTCAAAGTTGACCACTTTCTAGTCGCAGTAAATTAAAGGGAAGTTCAACACCTCAAGTAACTGGTTGAGGGGTTGATTGGCTCGCTGCCGACAGGCCGTAACGTTCGAATGTGGCGTTCGTTGATTAAACTATTATCTTTCAATGGCCACGATAGTTTTGTCACGCGCAGCACAGTCGACAGTGTTTTGATCTTCAGGAAACACCATAGTTCATTGAGGTAGTAAACTTGTAGACAGAGCCTCGACGGCAGATAGAAAATTGCTATATGTTTTTATTCCGATAAACAGCTGTCTGCTGCGTCTAGCGAATTACGACATGTGTCAAAGTGATCTAGCCACATAATCCGCTGCATCATGATACAAGCTGATTAACTCGTAATGCCTCAACAAAAAGCAACCAACCACTGCGAAATCGAAGGTTGGAGTAGCTAATCCAGTAAATATGCTTCAACCAGCCTGCAACTGAACCACACTGCTAAAATGCAAACGGGAACAACTGCAGCAGGCATGTGAATGTGCAAGGGAGAAACAGATGGAGTTTTATAGTTAATCGTTTCGTTTGTACAACAAACGGCCTACTCCTGTTCGACTTTCGGAAATTTTACAGGATTTTTCACTTCATTCACCAAAGAATGGTTGGTGGTAACTTAGAAAGGTGAATTTTGTCTGAGAAATGTACGGCCCACCGTAAGCAGTAGATGAACATCCTGACGATCTGTCGTAGCCTAATATCGTCAGTTTCCTTTTGTTATCACAACGGTTACAGTTTATTGACATCATGTGTCACCCCCACCCCCCTGTGGACATTTATTTGAAACATACTCAATACAGGTGATACCGTATCTCTGAAGCATTTTCAAAGGCTTCGTGTTCACTCTCATCGTCATCTCGCACAGTAGCCCTGTCGTTGTAGGTGCGACTTTCTTAAGTGCTTTATCACATTATCAACGACCCATTGGAACTAAGGTAATACATTAATCACCACGCATAGACGTGACGACTATTACAGATTGCCAACGGCTTTGAAAGCTGTTGAAGTCCTCGATACGCACTCCATGGTTGGCCCTTTGAAGGTACTATGTCCTGTATACTTCACCACCATTTTAAACTTCGAGCCGTACCTATGGGTACTATGGCTCCCTACAGTTTTCCCTGGCATTAGTCTACGAAGTTTATATGCAATAAGTCGACAAATGTGTAAAAAAAAAGAAAAAACGGAGAAAACAAAACTTGGGTATGATTGAGCCTCCTGCTAAAGAAGAGAAAGGATAGCCAATAACTGCGAATACGGGTTCGCTAATGTATGAGACACTACCATGTCAGGGGGCGTTTCTGTCCAGTGGTGTGGATAATCACAGACTTCTCAACCGAAATAACACCGTCTACCAACCTTGCTCGGCGGAACGATCAAGGCCACCACGGCTTTCCTTCAACCATCAGAAACCACATTGAACCATGTATGATGTGGCAGACGTTACGTCTGCATACGAAGTAAATGAGCCAGTTGATAATGACTGCGTTTTCATGACCTCGGTTATCCATAGCAAATTTGCATATTTCCCAAACACGTGCTGACGGACTGTCACGTTAGTCACACGGTCAGCCAATTTGATACAGCCTAACTGACGGAAACAGCGGTGGTCGAATTCCGTTAATCTGTGTGCATATTCCGCACAAGTGGGCCACACCCTTGTTTCTTCGAGGAGAACTAAGCGCACATACATTATACATCGTTTCTTTAAACGGCAATCATACCTCTTTGTAATTCCACAAACGACAAGAATTAACAAGTACACTACGTGTTTTCGTTCTTTGTAGACGCCTCGCCAGCAGTGCCACAAACGGACGAGATAACACTACTTAGATGGGTGAATCTGAGGAAGGGAGTATCGATATTCCTGTGCTCATCAATACGTTTACGACCAAGTGGAAAACCGGTCTGTTTTCTTACATCATTTTTTCTGCTTCAGAAACCACTACGTTATATGACCTGTCAAGGTCCTGGCTGTGATGGAGAGAAGAATAATATCTCTGTGGTTGTCACATGACCTTCTGATGCTTTCTTTGGAAATGGGAATGATTTGATATATACCACTCATGATGTACCTCTTCAGTCTGGTGTGAACTGTAAAAGTGTGACCAATTCATACAGCACTTACTACCATTTTTGGAAAGAGCGGATCTAAGGAGATCTGAACTTAAAGTTTCATTACGTTCCAATAATTTGAGCTCCCGAATCACATTGATCGTCGGGAATGTCACAACTGACCACACGACCTCCGTCTTTCGTAGCTGAATGCGTTGACTCAGGCCAGCTAGGTTGTTCCCTGAAACATTTAACACATCCGTCAAGTCACCGAAACAAGCTGTAAATCTGCGAGCCATCTTGTTCACATATCTCACTAACACGTTGTCGACGAATCCGGAAAAAGAGCACCCGGCTGGTCCCTGACAAAAATGCTTTTGCCATTTATTTAGTTCCTTTAGTCGAGTAATCCTCACGGTTCTTACCTGGGTTATAAGTTTGCCTTTCAGTTAATGGTGGTCTTCGTGGTGTTCAGAGACAAAGGGATGTTTGTTCGTAAGTTATGCTGAGTCAGCAAGTAGACTCCTTTTGTATCTGTAGTGCTTTGAAGCGGATTTCTTCACGAGTGGTTTGCGTTGCTGGTTAGATTTCTGCCAGATGTAACAAATTGTTTTTGTGAATTCGTTCCTGCTGGGGTACATGTGCAATTGAGTATACCTGCAATCGGTTTAGTTGTAATTGGTTGCCATGCTCTTCTTATGTCGTCTGTTAGTCAAACCCAAAACTTAAGCCCCTAAGTCGAATAGTCTTATGTTTCTTTTTGAAGTGATCATGCTTCCGTTTGAATAAGAGCTTCGTCAGAGAGAGGCTTTCTTTTAGACTTGGTGACGGTTCATTTTTTGACTGGATTAAAGGTTAGCTGGTAGTGACTGAGTGATCAAATGAGGAGCCATTTAGCTGTGAATTATGAAAGCTTAGCTCTTTGCTTCGAACGATTTTTCTACTCAGTGGCTGTAAGCTAAGACAATCTCCGAAATGTGCTTCAGCATAGAAAGCACTGACAACGGACAACTTTTCTACCGGTTAATATGCGTCCCCATTCTGAATTAGGGCTGCTAACCCTCAGCATTGTTGGATAAACAAATGGATTGTGTTATTTTCACTTGTGATCTTTAAGCCTTGTGCTGGTCAGTAAATTGTCGTAATCGAACTATCTGTCTGGATGACATCATTCACGGAACCATTGCTTATCAGCAATCACAACGCTAGGAGAATGACTGAGTCTAACAGCCGTGGTGGTATAAGAAGTCGGATTTATGATGGAAATAAATTAAATAGTAGATTGTGTTTGATTTCACACTTCTTACTGCCTCTGCGTCCTGGAGTACGCGCTGACGAACTGTTACCAGGCTCTATACTTCGGAACTTAAAATGTACAGGTAGCATTACTCTAATCTGATGACTCACAACGAGTTCAGGACGTTTCAGGTTAGAAGCTTGGGCTTTTCATTTTGGTATGATGTTTGCGCCTACTAATTGCAAGAATGGTAGGACTGTGCGTCTGCTCTCATACTTGATAGTGAGCCGTTGGAGGTAGTTAAGAAAGAAAGGAGTGTCAAAGTTGGTCTGGTGGCTTTTGACAACGTACGCAGTTTCTGTCGCAGACATGGTCTTATTCTTTCACCGAAGGGCTGAATGTTGTAAGACTGCGAAAAGTAACTCATTCTTGGGGAGGATGTTCACAGTGTCCGTTGTCAACAGGTGAGCATGACACTCTTGTTTCACAGACCTTGCTGTCTTGGACAGATCTTACGAATTTCAACCCACTGTTTGCCGCGTTGCGCATTGTTTGAGAGTGGTAGGTTAGACTGGAAGTTACAGTCTGACGGCCAGCGTACGGCGCGGGTCCGGGTCATAAGGTCACTGAAATCGTAACTTACTTCAGTGCTGCATCTCTGTCTGGGGCCCAAAACGTAACCGGCACCTTTGGTTGCGAACACTGACTGGTTTGACGAAGAATAGAAGTTGATAGCGCGTGTGTTTCAACCCTCTGTGTGCACTGGTTTATGTCCTCTTCCCATTTTACTCCACATGGCTCTCAATTTTTTCCCCCTCATTTGTTATGGGACGTTTGTCACTTTGAGTAGTCAGTCTTTCTTTACCAACCGTAGTGCGGAATTTTCGATGGCGGTGACTCGTGCCATCCAGTTTGCTAGTTAGATCAGATGGCTAGTCCACAAACGTTTGTGCCGTCCTTGAACTTTCACTGGTCATTTGCAGTTTTGCTTAATGATCCGTATATTCTTTGGACCATTCCTGAAAACGAGGCTGAAATTTGAAGGCTACTCTATGCTCGCACAATTTTCTAAAGCGTCAGTGAACACACTTCCAGCTCAAAACAGCGATCCACGAATAAGTGTGTTTTAGTAAAACAGTGCACTTTAAAAGTTGCGTAATATCAGAGGCATTCAAGTAGAAGAACCTAATAGGAACTGAGGAACGATCGATATGGTTGTACAAGTTGGTTGCGAAGGTGTATCTTAAAAAAACTGCGGTTGTAGGAAGATTAATTTTATACTACGTTGTTGAAAGTTATAAATAAGTGTCATTCGATCTCTAGGGTCTAGATTAGATTAGAACTCGAGCGTGATTGGCCAAATCACGCACGAAGACCGTGAGTATTACTTGTTGGAACGATCGAACGGGTTGGAATGGGTCTTTTTGCGTAGGAGCAGTTATGTTAACCGAAGGACATTAACAGATTGGTTGTTTTTGTCCAACTTTTCGCCGCCAGCTAATCTACATCAGATGGTCTTATCACATAGAAGATGCGACAGTTTGCCAGCACGTATTTCAAACGTCCCGGGCACGGGATCACTTGACCAACTCATCACCGCGCAGCTTACGATGGTTGGGTCGCGTATTCCGTATGTCATTTGGGCGTTTGCCGTACCGTACATCATATACTGAGACCATCAACAGTTAGGTGGAACCGCGTGAAGGCCAAGTGACACTGGTCACCAAATATAACTAACTGCTCCGTTGAATAAAGTGGGTAGCATTCGCCTGTCTGATTGAGGTCCTCGTGATCAATCAAGTCGCGTAGGAGGAACACTGTCTTAGATGGCGGTGTGCCGCAGTCAATGGTGTGCCCTCATTCATAAGATTTCTTTTTCTTCCTCTCAGCCTTGTTTCATCAGTTTTAATCTTTTTCATGAAGCCACTGTTTCAGTGAGAGGTGGCCCGAGCTAATAATACCTTCTACTCAGGCTTATGACCATTGTAAATGAATGCAAACGAATGATCAAACAACTCGAATGTACCGCTTATGGTGGTTGTCACTTGCTTCGTATGCCTGCTCGGCGTTCGCCTCACCGGACATGATTTACCGGGACTAACAATAGTTGGGTGCAATAGCCTGGCGATCAGGCAACGATAGGGTCTCGAAATGAGAAAACTGACTGTTCTGCTTAGTAAGGTGGGTAGATATGGTCCACCTTGGTCTAAGTTCTCATGACCACTCAAATCGCTGGTTAGAGGCACTGCTCGGGATAGTAACGTGCATGCATCCGACTTTCTTTTTTCCGACAAATATCACTTCTGTTTCCTATAATTGAGACAGCAAGTGAAGAACGTCTTACTTTTCAATATCGAACTCGGTGGTAGAAACTGATACATATACATACTTGGGAGGTATCATCTAGTGTCCTTGTAATGTTGTCCGCGAGATAGTGAAATCACTTATGTTTGCGGACCTGTTATGTGAAATGTTGAGCGAACGGTGCATTATTGCTGAGGTGAACACCACATAACGTCTTTGTCCAATCCATTCTGTCCCATACCTCTGAAACCTGGTGTAGCAGTGGTGCATACGGATTTCCTCTGTCCAACCGTTGTCGCGTCTGTCGCCTAGCCTGCAACACATGGAACAAGCAGCAACCTGACCCTCAAAACGGTTTTTCTAAACCTTGGATATCTTATCAGCTGGCGAAATAATTCAAATACACGGTCTTTTATAGGTAAGTCGCGCACTTTATACCAGATGAACGTTTACCACACCAGACACCATCCATTGGGACTGCTAACGAGTTGACGAGAGGTTAGGCAGCCCCTTGGTCACGAATAACTAGGGTCGTGACTGTTCCATCGTGCAAGGCGCGTAGACGTTGCCTCTCCGGTTTGGAGCCTCGTTCACTCAACTCGCCATCTAGGAATGCTACTGAATGTGTAGCTGGTTCCTTTGTGTCTACATTTTCTCGCCCTATTTTACGTGCCGTAGTGTCGCCGAAAGTCATTTATTGTCTAGGCTGTAATTACGATATGATGTTCATATGTTTTCCAACTGTGATTCCGGTTTATAATGACGCAACGGGTTGTCACTACTCTGTCATGTGCGTTTACTTTCTATGTGGACCGTTTAGCTGGTGTCTCCTGTAACTCTCTAATGTTCATTATGTTTCTTTCTCATATAAGTAATGGCCCATCTGATTCTTAGTGTTACCTATGATCCATCTACCTTACAGTTTGATTACCCTCTCTATCCATTTCCAAGTATGTACTAGAATGTCGGATAAGTTTGCTTGCGGACGTGCATTCATCACAATATAACAATTCTTTGCGTATAGACTGTATATTCTTAAGTTATCAAGACTCAGTCAGGTGCATTCGATATAACTGGAGCTTTAGTTCACCAACGTGGGACTGGTAGTGAGGATCGTCACTTTAGAAGAATTCCAAGTTCACTTTTGTAGCACATTAACTTGTTATGGTTGACTCCGATTATTCACGATTCCCATGTTCCTAACGGATCGATGTACTTCTACCAGATTATCATATTCCTCATCCAGATGTGTTAGACACCTTATTATGGATTGTTGAAAGGGACTTCTTATTACGTTCGTCTTTCCATGTGTTCAGGAGTGTTTTTTCCCCAAATTGTCGGATGTGTTTACGTTGCCTCCTACTCTTGCAACATCTTTCATTCTGCGAGAGACAACAACCACAAAACCGGTCGTGTGTTTCCGGTGAATGCTGACCGTTAAGCACTTTACTACTCATCTTACCAATCTTTCACTCTAATTATTATTTAATGGGTAACATAGTGCCTTTTGTTAAAGGTTTTTCCGTTGTCTCTCGACTCATGAACGTCTGAGCAGATGAACACATTACGTCTAACCTCATCCCGAATAATTTATTCCAAGAATATCATTTAATTTGAAAAACATTAACGGCAAATGCTCAAATTGTATGCGGTGTTAGCTCCACAAAGGTGCTCAACTCTTGTTACCGCCATCCATCCTGTTCTACCTTTTCCGTTTTCGCCTACTGATTTTCTAAATTGTTTTTTTCAGTTATGAGTTAACATTCAAGATATCATCAAACTCGAATCCATTATCAGAATACGTCTCGATACTTTATCTTTCCAGTGATGCGTGAAAAAGTCAAGTTTATTCTGTCTGATGTAAATAATACGTCCACATTTCCAGGTGTTACATCATCTAATCTTGATGCGATCAGTCCAGCGTTCAAAGTTTACATATTTTTAGATTTACTATTTTTTTTATGCCGTCAGTACGCAGGACATTTTTCTCTCCTCCCTACACGTTCCATGAAGTGTCGTTCATGATACATTGTGACATGACTCACAGGAACGGGTGAAGATACGTCTAGATTAAAGTCGGAATAATGTTGGATTTTTCAACTCACGTCCTTTCAACCTTTTCGTTTTTGGCAGTTTACTGATATCCCGGCCTACATGGGTTCCAGTATCTTATGTAACAGATTATACGCTGTAGTGCGTAAACTGAAAAATTGACCTCTAAACTTTAGCACCAGGAGCATTAGATCCTTCGCTTTCTCTATCGAAGTGTATCTTGTGGTCTAATTCTCTGGTGTTTTGATTAAAATGGCGTTTATTTGATTTACAGTCATTGTTTCCGTGGTGTTATACGTGGCTTTATAAGCTCTCCAACCTACTCTAATTATGGTAGTACCCATGGTAGTTTGTTCAACCCAAGAAAGTACATGCACGGTGCTCTTAATGGGCATACTCAGAGGATGGAGTAAATCTGAGACTTGTAATGTGACACTTAAAATCTTTACTACTCCCAATCTGTAAGTAGCTTGAATAGAAAATCATCCGATCAACGTTGGATGCCAGTTTTCCAATAGCACGTCCTTACTAAATGACAAATAATTGGAGATTCAAATTTAGCGTATACGGCACGCGTGAAGGGGGCTTACACTGCACATATAATCTATAGCATTTTCACTGTTTACTCGCTGCTGTTACCTGGGAGTTACTTTATTTGGAATATGATGCAACCCGTATAACGTTACCTGTGATTCAGGGGTTTTCAGAATTGCATGAAGCAATGTTAACATGAACTTCATCAGATACGGGTGAAAGGTGGTCACTCAACACTGGCACACAAATGCTTTACTCTTAACTGTCTCCGCCAACCTGTCCGCTTTCCTTTGGTGCAGTCTCTCAGTTAGGGGAATATCTTATAGTTTACATAGTAGAGATCCTTATATTTTTATCGGATAGGAAGTTTGACTTTAGTGTGGTATCTTTTTTGTATCATATTTTTTCTCCTCTCGTCGGTCTTCCGTGTTATTCTGCAAAACGCCTCCGCCTCTTCTTTTGCAATTCTACGATTCATCCCCCCGGTTAGTTTTCATTTCTTTCGCCGTATAACTTCCGCACCAACATCTAGTGTTGTTGGTAAACTGATGTCTGAATTTGACAACGACGGTACAGAAAACTCAGGCTGTGAGGATAGATGTGGACAAGACTTCAATATGAACACTGCATCACTACAACGGGAACAAAAATAGCGTACATTGTTGATGGTAGCGGAGCAGATGGATATGATGAGACGAAGTGACGTACACCTGTACACCCTAATTGGGTGTATGAAGTCTGCATACCGCACGTTAACGAACGGTAGATTTCACAGTCTGGTTCATTTTTTCCAAACGGCTGAGGGTTTTAAACTAGGTGAGGGATTCTACTTAGGTGTCCACTGTCAGGAACCAAGCCAGATTTCGATTGTATTGAGAGCTATTGTCATTTGCAGTGGACGACAGGTCAGCATCACAAATAGTGTCTGTTGTACGGAGGTCTGTACTGTGGTGAGATTCATTGCAAAAGTAAGTGCTGTACGCAAACTCACCCAGCTATCACCACATAACTCTATAAAGTAGATATTGCTTCCTTGTGAACGGCTTTGATCATCATTTTGAAAAATTATCACATTGTAATTCTATTAAAACATTTTATAGCAGTGTGTCTTGACTGTTGGGCCCTTGAATACCAGCATCCCTTTTACGTTCTGCAGTTTCTGTTGGAATTATGCGATTCCAGTTGCAATCCACGGCAATATCTGCCAGTCGTCTGGGAAAGTTGCTTGTGTCGGACTTGAGCACAGATACTCCGGGGTGTTTTTTGTATACAAGATACGGTTTGTTCAGACATGTTGTGTTCATTCATTCTCGTTTCAGGGAGCGTCCCGTTTTTACCTCCAGACATTTATGAATGTATTCGTTCACTTCCGAACATGGCGTTCGTACCTATGTTCTACATGTACCAGTCGGTTCACTGTTAATCTGTTGCCCTGTATAGTGCTGAAAGGAAGTATGTATTGAAGAAATTTCATCACGGCCTTGCCAGTTTCTGCGGTCTGGGGGTAAGATTCTAGTATATTTAATATCTCTTGGTAACTGATGAGCAGTCGCGTGCTGCTATTATTTTTCAAACCGATCCTGTTGATCCAGCCCCGGTGTGTGCGTCAGACAAACGTTCAGTTTCTGTATGGGCCACTGGTGGTCGGATACAGCTTTCTGTCGAAGAATACATTGAATGCGTGTTGGCTTCGCTTCCGAGCGCTTTCCAGGCACCGGTGGATAACGAAACGGCACTACCAGTGTCCAAGAAAGCCGGGAAAAAGCGTTGCTGTAATTCTGTTGTACGTACTGGCGGATATCTGGAGTTGCTTGTGCAAGAAAGACGGAACAACGCGGTAATCTAATTTGAATCTACTATATCTGTTTAGCCATCACTGTATTTTGGAAACTTTGTTAAGTATACTACCAGGATCAACACTGTACTGAATGGTCGTCGTAGGAACGGGCTTTCTTTAGTGATGAGTTATGAAACTGATTAACCTTTCAAACCCTGTACATCTTGAACCATCATGCGATATTTTTTACACGACCGTTCAGACGTACAAGGTAATCGTAATGGAATTCGTAGTATTATAGTCGTGAATACGTTTAAAATATATTCCTTATTGGTCGTCAACTAGGAAGTTCTAGGAAGGTTGGACAAATCTGATCAATTTTGCCATCATCTGCCTGCGGCCTCAGTTAATTTTCTTCCAGTAGCGTTGTTAATGTCCGTTTGTATCGGCGCGCTGTACAAACTATTTATTGAGATTTTTATTCATACCGTTCAGTTTTCTTCTGGAATGGGGCGTCAGGCTGGTATAACTTTTTGATTCATGTTTTTTATTGCCCATAGAATCTGGCGAAAATTCCCGTCTGGGTGTCGTTAGCAGGCGGAAATGATCTGCAGTGGAGACTTAACGCAATCAAAGACATGGATTTTTCTGTTGCGTCAGGTAAATCCGTCTTTATGGGGGCACTTGTTTTAGAGCTTATGCGGCTCCAACCCGTGTTTCAGGTTTGCTGTACGCTAGGAATATTCCCCACATTATTTAGCGTATATTGATCTGACCTTCTCCGATCCTGGCCTCCATTCACTGAATTGGCATCTGCATGGTTTGGTTACTCGGCATTTATTTAGCGTTTTAGCTGCGTCAGAAACTGGTTCATGGGCTGTTGTTGATGACATGGGACTTCTGTGATAGCGCTTCCGAGATAGCGCTAGTCGAATAAAAAGCCGGTTGGACAAATAAACAAACAAGTAAACGACAGACGTGAACAGCGTTATTTTTTGTTGTTCCCACGTTGTTCTAGTTTAGTTACTTCTGAACATTTTCAGTCCACATAACCGTTGCTTGGGGACTGTTCGTCAAGATTTCGACAAAACTGTGTATTTGAACTTACACGATAAATACTTATCCTTGTTCTGTTCTATCATTTATCGGGACTAAGCGGGTGCTTTTCAAGGATAGACCTTAACTGAACACTACTGTCTGTCAGAACTACTGGTTTTGACTCATTGTTTAGGAAAGTCCATCAAGTAGTTACCTTTTTTGGTCATTTCTTAAGCATTCTATTTTGTTGTCACGTCACTATACCTGCATCAGCACAGCAGCTATTATATTCGATGACAGTTTTATCCATTGGACTGCGTCGACTTCCGGTCACTCGGTCATCGATCCGAGCTCTGGTTACCCCAACCGTTCCTGTTTTGACTGATGCAGCTCAGCAGTATCTGGCCCGCGCGCAGCTTATTATGTTTCATTGCAGCAGACATCTGACATTGTTGGAAGTGACTGAAAAAAATTATAGCCCTGTTCGTAAATGTCAGTTGGTGGTTGTTCCTCAAATTGGTTGTTTTGCGGGCAGTTAGTTGTATCTTCAACGCAACTTCGTGTGAAGCCTCAGTTAACTCGTAGGACAACCTGATACCAACAACTCTGTGGCAAAAAACCGGAAAACTTAATTGGTTCACGACTCGTTTACCTCTATTCCCGAACCTGCAGTTATGCTGCTTCGTATTGATCGTTTCATTGAGTTGAATGGTTCATGTTTGGTTATGATTTATGTAAAATGAACGTATCTTGTCTGTTTTGGATGCATTCTGTGCGGTTTAAGTTTATTAACGACTCACTGTTTCTTGACACCTTAATCCACATGTCCACTTTTTCATTGCCAATGTCGATTTTGTCTCGAAAAGCCTGGGAAAGTTTAGAGGAGTGTAATCTCAGAGACCAGACGTCAGGATGTTCTCCTAATCCAGGCTCTCATAAGCATAGTGTTGTGAGTCTTTTCAGAAATTCCGTCCGGTCTGCTCCGTACTAGTTTGATTTACCAATGAACAGGTACATCCGGTTATTTTTCAGGTCGTCGTAGTGCTTGGAAGTAATTTGTGTTATGATGACTTCCGGGCGAATGTTCCACCTTTTGTCATTTTCGAAGGCTGTTGTATTTGGAAAACGAACTTGCGGTTCTGAATCTGTACAAGAAATTGCGAACAGTGGTTCATGTTTCTTTGTCTGACGTAATTTGTGGAACGCCGGTTGCGAGGTATCTTTTCTCTCTCTTCCGTCTATCTCATTCACAGGGATTATTCTGGATGGATTTTTCCTCCCGGATGAGGAAGATGATTTGGGGACAGGTGAAGAACTGGGAAACAAAACATATGTGAACCAGTCACACTGGTCCGCTCTTTTACCGAAAATTTGCCAACTGCTACCTCCAAGTCTGCCGCGTTTTCTGGCAGGGGTTTGGCAGCCACAAGACATCGCTATCGCTACCAAATTGGGCATTGATCTGTTTGATGGCAGTTTGCCCTATCGTCTCACTCGAAGTGCAATCGCATGGATTTACCCCGGTTGGTCAAGTTACAATAACAAACATGACTCCGTCTATATATCATCTGATGGTCGTCATTTCATCGTGTTTCCTTTGGACGAGGCGAACATCACTACCTCGATTGAGACGCTCTACTCTTCGCCCATTCAAGCAGATTGTGATTGTTTTACGTGTACACGGCACACACAGGGCTACATTTCCCATTTGCATGTGGCCAAGGAAATGTTGGGTCCGATGTTGCTCATGATGTGAGTTTGCATTGAGATTGTGAGAACCAACTGTTTTTATTTGGTGAGTGGATTGAGAATAACACAACGTTATGAGCAAGTTGTGATACTCTGCGTTTCAACCACTTCGAGTGGCCTCCTTCAGGAGTGTTCGGTGTTTACAAGAATGGTAAAGTTTATTCCTACTAATGTAGTTCTGTAGACCATATCTCAAATCTTTTTCAATGCTTGCGATAGTTTTTAGCGGGCCTCGTGATGTCATGACGCAATACGATCAATCTGATACATGTCTAGATTAGGAGTACTGAGGTTTTTTTTATTTCACTGACATCTGAATGAAATCCCTTTCTTATTCTGCGATTCTTTTTCTTTCTTGCTAAAGTTCTCCTGCTCATTGGTCAGGTATTAAACACAGTATCACGTTGATTAATGCGATTCGCGAAAAGTTTATATCATTGTGTGGATAACATCAAATATATTTTCACTCTGTTTTTTTGTGATCCCTCCCTAATGGTTCTGTATCTTACTACATGTGGTTTTTTGTAACTTTTACGCATTCTGCTACATCTTGCAGATTAGTGAAAAGCCGTTTTTAATTCGCACGTATGTCTGTCGAAAAGGTGGTAACTGATTCCACTGAACGAATGCAAACCATATACACCCTTGATCAAACTAGTGAATAGGTTTGTTTGCAGCGCCCAGCCCACCTGGATAAGGTATGTGTACAAAATCCACTGCCCTTCCTCAG
>LUCH01008779.1:0-11544 GCA_013368495.1 Paragonimus heterotremus | reverse complement strand
GCTCTTGTACGTGAAACGGGCATGTCGAAGGCTTTATTACAATGTTTTTATCCCGGAATCGTTCCAGAGTTGAACGCAACCTCTCATTATGCTGTCCTACACTGTCAGCATATATGATTATATGATCATAGTGAGCGTGTACTCTTGGTAAATCGGCCATTGCTTCATCAATCTTGGTCTGGAATATTACAGGTGATACGTATAGTCCGAACGGTAGAAAAATGTACTGAAATAATCCCCAAACTGTATTTGTATTGAGGGATTGCTTTAGAATCAGATTCTAATTGAATCTGTGAGTATATATTTACGAAGTCAGTTGTAGAAAGCACTTTGCTATCATGCAGGGCTTTCATACAATCCTGTGGCTCCTCAATCATCGCTGTGTACCGAGTTAGTTTCGGATTCAGCGTTAATTTATAATCGCCAAGTATCCTAAATGATTTATCATCTTCTTTGATGACAATAAAGAATGGCGCGGTCCATACAGGCAAGTTCGCCTGCGTAATTATACCGTCTTCCTTCAGCTTGTTGAGAGCATTGTGCATATGTTGTCTTACTTTTGAGGGTGCCATTTGGTGCTTCAGAAGAACTGGGTTCTTTTGTACCTCCAGACTTGCTGGCTGTACCTTCATTTATTCTGACCTATGTGAACACTAGACAATTAGGTTGCGCAGCTAATTTTGATGCTCTCCATCCGGACAATCCTTGTAATTGGCACTTGGTGAGGGTCGCAATGTGGATAAGCGGTGAATCGAACAGGTTTTTACCATAGATAGCATGTCGCTACATGTGTGTACTCTTCGAAGTGGATCGAGTTAAAGGTGAAACACGCTTCCTACTATAAACGTGTTCGTTGAGGAACTTTTCTCCCTAGGACTGAATGGACTACAAACGCAAACGATTCTGTTGATGGTTTGAATTGAGACTTTTACTACACCGAATGCGGTCAGGAACTATGGGTCATAGTGTGACTAATCCGTTCTGTGTGTGTGTGTGTGTGTGTGTGTGTGTGTGTTAGTCTGTTTCTCTTTTGAGTCATATTGTATCGCGATTTGCTCAGAACTGTTCACCGGACAGTAGCTGCGCGTAATCAGATCCAAGTCACCCTGTTAGAACGCAAGTAGGAGAATGACCTACCGGTAGTCTGACAATTGAGCAGCGTATTAAACGGGTTTACCTTTATGAAGACTGTAATAAAAGTGCGGAAGAGAACACGATCATGTTTAACGCATGGCATGTTCGTACACGATCGGTTACCTGTATATCAGTTCGAAGGCTTATGTAAAGTGTTCGATCTACAAAAATATGGCCGACCACGCACATCCAAGGGCAGCTGTTGTGCCATGGATGTTCTGTGTCGCAAAGTAAGCAGCCCTTAGAATAGAGCACGTCAGCTTGTTCAAGAATAGGATACTCGGAAAATACAAGTATCGACTGGTGGCTCGACTACGGGGCGCCGGTTGTCGAATGTGGACAACCGTGAGTCACTTTTCATAAGGTATTTATCGCAAAGGGATGTACGTATTGGACAACACTCATTGGCGAAGCAATACTGCCTCTGAATGGATTGGTAATGAAAACCCATTTTTGGTACATCAGCAGCCCCATCGGTGTTCTTCCAATCCGCCGTCAACAAAGCTGAAAGTTTATGGTCTGCATTATAATTGTTGAAACACGGATTATCGTCCCTTTCGTTCTTTGACACAAACGTTACGGGTAAAACTCCTATTTGCATAGTCATTTGAAAAGTAGAGCACTCTTATCTTCACATGCTGTATCATAAAGTTGCATCACTGTTCGAACAAGTGGCAGTGTTCGGTTTTAACAGGATGGGGCAACGTCATATCATACACTATGTGTAAGAGAATACATGGGTGAAAGATACTAACGAAAATGATTCGGTAGTGGCAACTAGATGCTACTCTGCTGTGGCCATTTTGAATACAAGGTCTACAGGGAACGTCCATAAACACTGAATAAACACAAAATGGTCATAAGCCTGAAATGCAGTATAATCTCTTAGACTACTCTGCAACATATCTTGTTACAAAACCTAAGATGAATGGTTCTGTAAAGGCGAAACCAAAGAGAACAGTTTGGGTATTTCTTGTGACGTTTTGGTTTATATGCTTACGCTTTCTTTTCTTCTTAATCTTACTGTGACGATGATGTTGAACTGTCGTGAAGTGGCAATTGGCGAATTCACATGCTCAGTTAGTTTAATAGGATCTGATTGAACCAAATAATCTGAGCAAACATACTGCAGATTTCGATCTCATCAAGGTAAGATTTTGTTTTGTATGTAGTAAAATGCTATAGAGTAGACACCGTAGCTTTGCATATGAACAAAATATGTTGACTTTGTTTCACATTACAGATGAACATACATTAGGAAGCTGTGTTCATATCTGGTGGATGGTGTTCAGTAATATGTACATGGTACGCAAAATGCAGAGTACAAAAACATGACAATATCGGTAACTATTTGTTCTAAAAATTGTCCTAGTAATGGCTGTCCACAAGCGTGTTCTGGTTCCAAAATGATAATTCGTCTAGCCCAAACTACGTACAACAGTTATCAGGATAAAAGGGGTATGTAGAGAACAAAACGTCTTAATCTAGGCAACGCCTTTGAACTAACTGTTCACGCTGGTTTCGGTAACAAAGCAAACTGATTCAACCAACGCGCAGATTTACGGTTGACATAGTGGACAAGACATGTTAACCAAATAGGTAGGCAGTAGCGAGACCACGAAACTGGGAAATACCATGTGCCTATTAACGTTTTAGCAGTACAGCTTCAAAACGCTATGTGAGTCCCCAAATGGAGCGGTAAACCTAAAATCACAGTAGGACGTTTCTCAGTTACTATGAGAAGATTGTTACATTTCAATCACTCTTTTATTAAGCAGTAAAACTGTTTCGTACAGTAATGCTACTTTTCATCATCATCCACCGTTTGGTGCCAAATTTAACGCGATGACAATCTGTTTGTCGGTGCCTACTGGTAGACACAATGCATCATTTTTTTCTGAATCAATGGGGCGTCTGTCAACAGCCTGGTCATTAACGTTTGCCATTCATCTGTCTTGAATGACTACCCCCAGAATCGTTACTAATCTGCCAGTCTGATGATGGTCGACAATTTCGTATTTTCGCTTCGTTCTATTCTTTTATTTAAATTAACTAAATGCTCTTATCGTCCATTCTTTCACGTTCCGTTAGCTCGAATACACCATTTTGTCGTTTGAATTGACGAGGTAATCGACTCTGTATTCATTTTGCTAAGCTTAAGGCGTGGAAGATTAAAATGTGGCAGCAACAAAAAGATGAATCATAACAGTATAGCCAAGGCTAGATGATAAACATGACCTAAACTGGGCAGCGGGCAAATTTTTGACTCTAACTGTATACCTATCTAGTATACTAAATTGACTACTTTTAAACACTTATCGGTGTATGCTTATGTGTATATAGGATAATCGGTCAAACACTTATTCTTAAGTTTGGTACATATTTGACCCCCCTTTAGTCTCGACATGTATTGCCAAATGGCTATGGTGTGCATGATTATTTCATTGTACAGTAAGGGATCAAATCGTACTTACCATTTTAGCGCTTTTACTATGGTACATTGTCAGTTTATTAGCATGTGTACATCGGAGCTCAGGCAAATTTTTATCATGTTCACCCAGCACTAGTTACATAACAGGGTAACTTGAACGATGGCAAATCCATGAGTTGATTGATCTGGTTGCGATCACCCAGTTGGTACGTCCGTAATAAAGTTATGACAGCACTCGACTGAAAGTTAGACTGGCCCAAGCGGGCGGACTACACGTGGAAAATTAGGGACCAGTCCCGAAGGTTTTAGGAGAGTTGTCTTCCACACGATAGTCACTCGGCACAATGTTAAGAAATGATCAAATTCGAATATGTTGGGTTCTAAATGATTTTTCCGGATCTAAATCAGGAAACGGACTAAAGAACGGTGGTTACCGGTCAAAACGCAATCAGTAAAGACCAACGTATCACAGTAAAAAAACAACTGAAAAACCATTCATAGATTCTTGGGTTATAGGAAGATTAATCTGGACTAAGTTGCTCATCAGTTCATTAGTTTTCGGGTCAGAAGTAAAGGGTGAAAACGACTTGATGTTGCTAACTTGGTAAAAATAACTTGTCCGAATTCCGGTCTGACCAGATGATGTAGAAAGGCAAAATTCAGACACAACATTATTTCCTATTGGCTCTCGGAAATCATGCTTTGCCCACATGATTTGCACGTGATTTCTGGCTTCCGTAAATGTCTGAATCATTTTTCGACAAGTGCGTTTTATTGCAGCCTCCTAATTAAAATGTGTGATATTCCTCCGTTTCAACTGTCAGTGTTAACATAAATGATACGTTGTTTAAATAATGACACAGGCAACGCGCTGTATTTATCTCCATTTCAACCCTGACTGTATTTTATGCATTGCATGGAATATCACTCTGAAAACAAGCTGAAACAGCTTTTCATAATAATCTGATGTCCTTCACTGAGCCTCGATAATATTAAATGAAGTGGTAATTTTTTTTTACCTATTTTGTTCGTCAAGTCAACCTCGAAAAGGACTTGATGTTCGGATTAATGAACTAATCGGCAGTTACATTTTTGATTGAAATTTTCATCTCATCCTAACAGTCTGGGAGCGCGTGTGAACCATGGGGGTTTGTGGTACGGTATACGTAACCGTCATTTCTCGTTCTATTAAATGACACTTGGTTGTTTCAGAAATAAATTGAAAATGTGCACTTCCTTCAAAAAAAAGTTGGCAGTTTCATTTTTACGTGTGCTGATGTTTAATCCGTCCTAGAAAGTTAGCAAAAAGTCTAAGTCGCCACTGGGAAGTGCAAGTTGTTTGAAAGACCGTGTCCTGTTTATCCAGTTGAACGACACGTGGACAAGACAGATTACATTTGCAAACAGGCTTAAAGTTATATATGCAACGCCCATCATCAAATCACAGACGAGTTAACTGAGCTAGAAGCGGCGGTTGATCAAAATAGTTACACCTCTACCACGCTGTGTGATGCTGTCGTGGCTGAGCATCATCGTGAGTGATCCAGAGAGACCGTAAAATCGTTTCGATTCCATATTCAAACAGGAGGTTATCCTGTTTAAAATGATCGTATGAACGTTCGGTCCGAAAAAAGATTTAATCATTTAGTTGATTTGAGAAATGTCAACCATAGCAGAGTTATAGCTATAGCCAGTAAACTGTATAGAGTGGATTTGGCGCTGTTCGGAGTTCTGCATACGCAAAAACAGTTAGATTTATCTGTTTGTTAATTGACAGGCAACCCTTATCGAATCGTTCGCTACCGATTCAAGTTCACACCGAGTTACGCGTTATCTGACGATCCAATAAATGTCTTCCTCATTTTCCAACGACAGAGAAGATAATCTATCCTAGAAACGTTTACTTAGAAGGTGCTCGAAAAAGAACTGGATTTACTATGGTACAAATTGAAACAAGTTACAAGAAAATTAAATATCTCACCTCGAATGTAGAAAATCCTCAGAAATCGAAGAAGGAATGCACCCGTACAACAAAATCGACAATTGGGCACCGCGCTGTAAGGGGGGACGATAAAATGAAATTGAGCTCACTCAAGCGAATGGCCACTGGTTGGGTCGAAACAACAAAACGACTGTTTGCACTTCCAGAAACGATAGGAATTATAAGTTACTCAGGAAAAATTATAGAAGGAAAGTGTTTAATTCTGGTATTTAAATATTCACAGTGTTTAGACTAAATAACAGTAAAGAAAACGGTATCAGTAGCTGAAGTAAGAATAAAAATGGTTAATGTAAGTTATTTCTAAAGAAAATAATAAAACGTGGGACCACTTCTCAACACCAACCAAACAAAACACAGCTGTCTCGAAAATAATGCGACAAATCTTAACAAAATCAACAACACTGAATTGATCGATGGCTTAAGATGGAATCGCTGGAATACCTCCAGTTGTTTAATTAAATGGTCGAGAACTTTACTTTGGGAATAAGTAGAAATATACTAGTAAAAAGTGGTGCGGACTGGTGTTGGAGGATTAAGCATACATTTCGATGAGATTAGACTGTGTCCGGAACTAAGGTATATAATGAAACTTATACCGTTCGCTAACCCTACTTGACTAGGATGTCAGTAGTGGCATGATCATTCATTCACTTAGTGCGGAACGTCGGCAGACACGTATTGCATCGGACGTTTTGATTAGATAGGTTGGCCACCAGCGCACATCTTGTCGAAGGACAATGCATAATTCCATTGAGTGAACTGAGTTACACAGTCAATAGTTGGTTACAGTTTCCGTGAAACACAATGGTACGACGGATAATCAGATACATTACCAGTAAGGAATTGGGCAGTGGAAGAGAAATCTAGTTTTTAACTATTCACCATGCCGCTAGTGCAATTGCCTCTTACTACTCCAGGAGCCCTGCACGGGTCACCGATATTACTCTCCAAGACAAGCGAGTGTCAGTTTCTGACCACTCTGCTGCCTGTGTTAACTGCTGATTGTGCAAAACTTCCTCGAATCGTGAGATTACAACAACCACAGCTGGTCTGTCGATCCTACCCCATTCCAGTCTTATTTCGCATGCTTTCACTATCTGACAGTCAAGCAACACAAGCCACACTGTTTCTTACTGGAGCTCGGTAGACTGGAATTCTTTACATTTTTAACTCTCTGTTCAATAGTTGTGGATTGTACTCAATCAAAATTTCATTTCAACTCGCCTAGAAGATGAAAAGGAAATACCTTGTGTGCGTTACGCTTGTTAGTTCGAGCACTGTCTATTTCGGTCACTAGTCCGTCACTCAAATGATGATAAAGGTGAGCGCCAAACATCGTCGGTGTGGGAGCACCGCTCACTGATGTGAGCGTCTTTCTGATTACCACTGTTTTTCCGTCCTATTTCATTTTATTGATTTTTCGCCAAAGTGGGAAATGAGAAAGTACTGAAAATATTGGGACATTTTACGCTGTGACATTGTACATCTTTCAGAAAGTAGAACGAACTGAAGTCTATTTCACTTCACGCCTGTTTGTATCATTTTCTTGGTATTTCAGCAGGCAATCACATCATACAGACTGCCTACGCATCCTTACCTGGTTCTGTTATATTCCTGTGATATTCCGTGGCCATTTTAACTCAACATGTTAATAGTACTCATTAAAGCGGTTTCTTTCAACTGGTCTCAATGTTTCATCTGGTAACTACCGTTCTGTGGCACCCAACTGATCAGATCTACACAGGACAACTAGTGGCGCTGTTGCTGTCAGTCGATCTCTCATACTGTCTACTCATCAGGGCAATCACTTTCAGCCAAGACGGTCAGTTTCCAAGGTTATCTGTGATAACGGACCATGTGTGTATGCCTGAGTGCACTGTTCCCATCCGCTGTGGTCGTAATGTGGTGGACTGTCAGGCAGGAAGTGCGAGTATTCGAACCCTCGCCGAAATACCACAACACAGGGAGCAGATGCGCTCAAAAACCCAAAACACGCGGATGGAGGACGGTGTGGGCGACCGGATGGGTCATCACTCGACAGGATCGGACCAACGGGCGAGACACAGCAGCCAAAATAGGATGGATGACCAAATTGCAAACGTGATTATTCCAACAAGCACAAGAATATCTCGACACGGCTGTCGAATACGATCAAAGCTCACAGTGGATAGACGGAGGACAACACGAGCGACCGGACAAGCCGTCGCTCAACGAAATCGGATAAACGGACGAGGAATAGGAGGCGGGAAACCCCCGGATAGAAGGCGTAAATCACACACCTAAACCGGGTAGAAGTGCACACGACGTGTGGGCGGAAACTGGGGGAGTGTTGTGGACTGGAATTGTGATTCAAAATCGCAAGCGCGCATGTGGCCTGGTAACTAGCGCGTTGGACAATAAAGATTGTGCTTTGTTGGACGCCTTTTCGCTATAGTATAAGAACCAGCATATACTGAAGCTGCCGCAGAATTTCTACTAAAAATCCACCATAGATTAGTCAACAGTAATCGAGCTTCACTCGAACAATTAAAAATGCTAAATGTCGAGGTTACCCGCCGGGACCACATTAGCGGTGAGGCTACTCAGACTTCAAACAAGGGTTTTGTGTAGTTTCTTTTCTATAACTCATCTAATCAAGGTCATTTCCAGGTTTGCTTTCATTATAAAAGAACACAACGTACGGTTTGCTTTTTGGAGACTACTATACATGTAGACATCAGTGCCTAGTAAACACTACCAAGACCAATATGGTATTCTCCGGTTGATATGTCGTTAGCAGTTACTACTCTGATTCATTTAGTAAGCAGAATAATTTGTAGTGTTTGAAGAACAGTAAACAGTGTAAATAACGTAGTTACAAAATAAAGTTGAAATCGGGCCGGAAACAAGGGAAACATATAGAGGAAAACCGCGTTGTGGATAATTTTGACGTCACACCATTGAGGAATAAGGTTGAAGCCAGCAAGCAGAAAATGAGCAGTGAATTGGACACAAGGTCAGCTTAGGGAGCCAACGGGAAATGAGAGATTGTCCTACAGATTGACAAGACTCACTTTAAGCCGAAGAAACTAAAACCTTTTTAGAGTCAGTGGGAGAGAGTCAGAAAAATCGGAATAAAGGAGGGAACCGATTTAGACATTGAGTGAAAACAGTAACCAGATGGATTATCGTCAACATCATAACCCCAAGAGACTTGTGTTCGTCAGAAGTAATTTAGTACTATGGGCTGAGATATGGAGCAGAAGAAATGGAGGATATATAAAATTGTAGAACGTGATAAAAAAAAACTATAAGACCAGTCACTTGAGTTCAACCACTCATAGGGTCCAGTAGGTTGAGATGAGACAAGCCCAACAAACTTCGACAAATCGGACTCAGCCTAACGAACACTCAGAGTAAACTGGAGTGAAATTACCAACATTTTCTGTTACGAATCCCATCTGCGAGGTAGTCAACAATGGTGAACTACTGTGGATAATTGTTGCTTACTTAATAACAGAGATCCAAACTTTGGTGTTGAGTACAACAGTTTGTCAAGACTGTCCGTTTCTCCACTGAATACTTTAGAGTGTTCAACTGCTGACGACTTAATCTTTGCAAGGCTAACAGCTCGGTCTCAGGTTAACTTCGTCGTATCCTCGGTGAGTAAGGTCTCAAGGATTCGATTATCTTCTATTCTGGCGATAAGTTGTTGAGTCAGCATAACCCCTTCGAGCTTATTATTCGGGATACTCGAATAATCACATGGCCTCACCGCTCGGGTTAGACGGGATGTAAATTGCGCTAGCGGCTCCAGAGCGTCCTGTTTCAACTGGCGCGACCCGAATCTTTCTGTAAATACGTTCGTTTTGAACCCCCATGATCGGTCAAGTATAACGAAGGATATCGTTTAACGAAAGTTCTGACCGCAAGTCAAGTGCGTCGAAGTGACGTTGTCCTTCATTGTCCAGCAAATGACGAAGTAGCTTTAACTCTTGACTTTCATTGTAAGTAGTGTTCGTCGGTAGCAAATCCAAGTAATGTATGAATGTAGTTTTCCATTGTATCCATTCACTTTCGGTTGGCTGTATGGCAGCATCACCCCAATAGGATTCTGGAGGTCGCAAACTAGAAACCATCGTTTAACGCGACACCAGTGTTGTGCTCCTATTCGGGTGCAATGAGCATCAGGCTAGAGAGGCAGCAACAGCGGTAGAGAGAACTCGTGACTCAACGGAGGTACGTACTATGTCACATTTGCAAGCTGTAACGTCCTTCTCAAGCGCATGGCTGAATGAGGCTTTGGTCGTTGAAGGCGCGACCAATCAGAACGCAGCTTGAGTCCTAACACGGGTGTGGGACACAAGCGCAGCCTTGATGCGTATATAACAGAGACCTTGTCGTTCATTATAGGATTTTTGTGTTTCCGCTTCGTCGTTAACACCACTAAGCTGCGCAGCTATAAAAGCATTGACTAGCTATCCTCCTCTAAATGTCCCCAAATGACTGCCACTTTATTGATGCGATATTTGCTAGGTCAATAAAGAAAATGTGATATCCTTTCTTAACACTCACGACTGTTTAAACAAGTTATTGTAGCGAAAAGGCGTCCAACAAAGCGCAATCTTTATTGTCCGGTACGCTAGTTCACACGCTACGCGCACGATCACGTTTTTGAATCACAATTCTAGTCCACAACACCCCCAGGTTTCCACTCACGCGTCGTGTGCACTCCCGTGTGGTTTATCTGCGTGATCAGTCCCTGCAATCCGGGGGTTTCCCGCCTGCCAATCTTCGTCCGTTTATCCGATTACGTTGAGCGATGGCTCGTCCAGTCGCTCGTGTTGTCCTCCATCTATCCACTATGAGCTTTGACTGCCCCCCACGATCGTGTCGAGATGTTCCCCCGAGTGTTGGAATATACAAGCCTCCTATTTGGTCGTCCATCCTATGTTGCGTGCCATGTCTCGCCCGTTGGTCCGATCTGATCGAGCGATGACTCATTTGATTGCCCATGTTGTCCGCCATCCGATCGTTGGGGGTTTGTGGACGTGTCTCCTCCCGCGTTAAGGCATTCCGCCGAATGTCTGAATACTCGCCCATCGGCCTGACAATACACCACATCATGAACAGTGTGAAACAGTAAGCTAATAATAGTCTTAAGGTTGCTTCAAGGGAATGAGGATTTCTAATATACTACAAACCGGTCCTGAGTCAATTTTCACAAAATACAGTATAGCTGATGACGAGGCCAGTTCCTTAATATCAATTTCATTCTTGTCCCATCTATGGATAATACCTTTTGACTAAGAAAAGCTCAAGTATGGTTAGAATGAAGGTCGTTTTGTTCCAGAATAAATTATTTTATTTGCACGTGAAAACATTGGGAAAACGTTAAATTGAGCAGACATTAAATAGGAATGATGAACTTAACCAGTGATTATGATTATACATTTACTGGTTCGAGTGGTAGATGTTGAGGTCTGTTTGACACAGTAAAATTTATGAAAACGAGTGTTTATCTGATAAATTTAAAGTATACGGATCACTTCACAGCAATATGGTCTGTGCATCAGTGTTATGAAAATATTTAAGAAGAATTTCCGATTTTTACAGTTTCATCCGTAAACGCTTACAGCTACCTCACTTTACAGCGTGTGCAAAATATTAACCGAAACTGCAGGTTTAGTGTAATGTCCACCAGCCAGCACCTGCCTATCATCAGTGTTGGATTCCCGTGAGCACATCTGTGCGATACTTGCGGCTGGACCATCGATTTGAACGCGTTTATCAACCACTACACAACTCAGCGCACCCGGCATAACTGTTCACATGTCTACATGTGAATGTGCGCACACAAGGGTAGTACATTGAGTAACTATTTGTATGGTTACAGGACTGGTCTACGAAAGATGAGATGACAACATCACGCAAAGTTCAACCGCACTGCCTGCCTCGCTAAAAACTGTGCCGTATCAAATGATAATTTCTATACAAA
>LUCH01008778.1:0-17186 GCA_013368495.1 Paragonimus heterotremus | reverse complement strand
AATTGCCTCACGAATAGCTTAGTCCCCACTTTTCAACAATGTCTCATTCGACGGGAATATAATAACGTTTTCCTGCTTTATCACATTCAAATTTTAGTAAAACCATTAGCTTCCACATGCATGAGATATTTTTTCATTATATTCCACCATCAACTTTCTGAAATGACATGGTATGAAACTTTTGGTTATCTTTTTCATCAATCCCCATGCCACTGAACTACCGCACATTCTTAGCTTATTTCTTCAAAGGATTAAAACAAAATGATGTTGTGGCTACAGAATTCTAGATTTTAATAAACCGCAAAATTCCACAAAATTACAATATCATTGATGGCGAAAGAAAATTTGTCAACTGATGGATTACAGATATATTTACGTTCTGTCGATTACACGCAGCGTGTTGCCGTCAGTAAATGATGTTAAGAATGGGCCTACCATGAATATCTCCCATGATTCAGCCATCTCGTAAAATGACCTCAAATGACTGCATGGTTGGTCTTATTTCGGGAAGGGTGTTTCTAATGTTGAGAAGTGTAAATTTTTACACATCTCATTCAGCAGATATAGTATAATGTCTTGACGACATATAACCTAAAGATTCCCTGCCTGAGAAGGATCTGTGCAAGCTCGTTTTTCTTACAGTTTCGGCTCTTGGAACATAGCGGTTATTGTGAAAATGGTTAATGAGGCAATGGCGTCACTTGAGTGGCACTTCACTCAATATAGTCCTCATCTTCTTGGACTACTACACAATGGTTTGCCTGTCCACACTTCGAGAATGGAACGGCGATCTCACCGCTTTTCCTTTGGAAGTACAAAATGCTTCTCGTGAGAATACAACGACGCGCACCCAAGGCCGTCCTCGGCCTGTAAGGTAAATCTCATGTAGTTTGACAATCGTTTGTGAATATACACCCTTTGCAGTTCTGCGACCTTAGAAGTTACCTAAATGTTGCACTTTCAACCTCCATGTCTGTAAGCTGTCAACGTAGTTTCATGTTTAGGAAGGCTCGTAGCGGTTTGTCGAGAACCCACTCTCCCGAAGTAGAGACCAAACATAGACAGATAGGCTGTCGCCATAGTTTTCTGTCACTGCGAGGATGTAAAATACGGTAGGCTCTTCCCGGTTATGATTTCCGCTGGTTGTATTGCCGCTTTCAAGGCTCGCCTCCATTTTTGTGTCAGTTTCGGTTGGACACCGCACCGGTTTTACATGCTTCAGGTACCATTACCTGTTCGCAATTTCACGTCCAAAGATAGGGAATCCTTCAAAGCTATGCTTCGTGCTTTCGGCAACAGTCCGGCGATCCATCGATCAACAGAACTCAATGGCGGGTAATTAGAATACGGTGCATTTTAAGTCGTTCCAACACTAGTTCAGTTGCTTTGTGACATTTTTTGACCCCATTCAGTAATTCTTAGTACTCACTGCTTAAAAATGTGAAGCGCTTCAACCGTGGTTTCTTCCGCAAGGCAGTTCCGGTACGTCATCAAGTGCTTCAATGCTTCAGTTGTAACCAGTTGTATCACGTGTCACATGTAGGACTTCACGGGGATTTAACGGACTCCCGTTTCCATTGTACTGGGCTGCATTTGGTTCGTTTATGGTTCATGTGGGACAGCCAGCCAGTCGGTGTTATCGCTGACAGGAGTAACCCTACGTAAACGACAAACCTTTCTCCTGTTAGCGAACAAGCTACTTCTCAACCGCTCATACCTGCAGCGACCGAGTCAACAAACGTCGTACAGTCAAGTGTTTCCGTTATAACCGAGAAACACGAGTTCATCGCGGAACGATCCCGAAATGCATTAAAAGTTGAGGCCATTCCTGATGTTAGGAGGCCGAAATTTGTAGCCCATGAAAATTGTCATCGTTTATGACCTTTCAGAACTCTCAGTCAGTTCACATGGTCACAGAGGTGAGCATGATTGGAAACGTTGGAGCGCCGGGTGCTTTAAAATAGAAGTTAGCCGGGCTCATCCGTTTCCCATCACACGATAAGAGAGAAACGTTGACCACCGATACGCCGGCAAGCTCTGGCTTGGTGCTTGAGGGAACAGGAGCGCCCGGGTTGACTTTTCTGGCGATCAGTAGGGTTCCATCACGCTCCGTCGCTTGCGCGCACTCAGGTACACCACCGGAAGAACACTGAAGGCGAAGGCAATTGCGAAAGAAAACTCGCCCCCTTCAATCGCACAAAGGACACGATAACCTAAGGTGTTCTTGATCTACCTGATATTGTCCCGGAACAGGGAATGAATCAGTGAAGATTCATTGACTGTGCTTCAGAGTTTCATAACATTCTGATCCAGTGAACCCCCCGCTCACTTCGGCCTCCATTTGTCAAGAAATAAGCGCGCTGGCCGCCAAGTTTCAGGACATGACTGCCAGTGTTTTGGATTGCTTCAGGTATCGATGTTGCATCCTCTGGGAGAATTATCCTTTTAACGAGGAAGGGGCGCGAGTGAATCAAGTCCAATTTTTTGAATTGCGCCGGCCAACTGACAGTTCCGCCAGTGGATTTTCAGGTATTCAAAACTGTAATTCAGCAAAAAACTAGGTGCCCGCTCACTCCAGTACAGTCGGAGGCAGAAGACCCCTCCACCAAATAAAATGAAAATTATGTTAGTTTGACTCGGCTGCTGGGCACCGTTCCACCATTAACTCTTTACAATGCCTACAACTGCTGCTAAGAGTTCGACCATAAAGTTGAATGAGCTAGCCGGACTTTGTTACATTTCACAGTTATTTCACGTCTCGATAACTAGAGCCCGGCTCTCCGCGTCCCATTCGCACTCCGAGCTGTTGATCAACAGCATGCTTACATTTCGTGCTGACAAACCCGCAAGCAAGGTGTCGGTTCAGCTGTTTACGTTCGGTTATCACTTAAAGCAATCCAGCTTACTTATCGCGTGTTATTTGCAACACCAAAGTTCACCTAATTTTTTGTGAGACGGATTAACCACAACAGGCTGTTAGTTGGGTTACTTCATCGCCTTCTATCTACTGACCTTCTCCAATATGAACTGATTGCCACCGGTTCAGAACGAATGGATGCACTAGGATATTCCCATAGATTTATGAAAATCGACTTCAACTCGCCTTAAATTATTTTCATTTTCGATTTATACGTGGGTTCCCCAGCTTCGTTGGTCACCAAAATTTTCGAATCGGTCACGCCCTTGGGTGTGGCGAAACACACACAGCGTCAAAACACTCAGGCTCCATCTATGCTGAATAGATCTGATGGTCCGCAACCTCAGAATGGCAGCCCTGGGGAATTAGGTGTCCGTGGTATCACCGTGTTTGAATTTATCCGTAACAGCGAACTCTCCTGCGTGTTAAACACCAACCACAGAAACTTCAGGTGGATAGAAGAAGAAAGGCCCTATCGACAGCAAAACCTTGGAAAGCTCAATGTCAACCTTGCTGCGTTACAACTGACATAACACGAAACAAACGGAAGGTTTTACGGCCTTTAGAGTATCTAGATTGAATCCGATTGGGAGCACTACGTTTAAATTCAAGGTCAATGTGCGGCTATCATTCAGAGGACCGCCTTTGCTTATAACATTTACACATAATTCGATTCGCCTCCGTTCACAAAAGCCTGTTTTCTTCCTGTCTTTTATTCGCAAAGCAAAATTGGGTGTTCCCCAAGCGACCAATTCATCAGGGCTCACCAGTAAAGACGCCGAAACCGTCGACGTGCCATCTGACTACTGAGATAGCTTTTTCACATGTTTTGTGGCAGCGAGTTTTAGGGCAATTGTTTGTATTGAGTGTTCGACGGTTGTCCTGTGATTGACAGAAAGTCGATGATTACTCTCCCTGTCTTAATTTATCTTCTTTTAGTTGACTGTTTCTCCTCTTACGCTCGAAATCTTATAATAATAATAATAATAATAATAATAATAATAATAATAATAATAATAATAATAATAATAAATTTCTCAACGCATTTTTGAGAAACACGCTCGGATGCACGCGATCATAATTGCGAAACTTTCGTAAGAGGACCAACACGATCATTCGAATTGCGCGCGCGACAAATCCTTTTTCATACTAACTTTAATCCCTATGTATCACCAAAACTGGTACCGTTTACTTATCGAAGCTCGTTCTTGGACCCTTGTTTATGCGTGCCTTAGTTTCGCTCGCGCGCTATCGCCAGGCCACCACGTGACTTGTTGAAGTCGGTCGCACTGAAGTGAATCATCGGCCTAGGAACTCGCAAATTTGTTGAATTCAGTATCAATGTTTATTGTGATTTTCTTTCATTCGGTTTTTCAATACCTTTCTTCTACCTTAGCATCTCACTGATGGAAAACATGCCATTACAACCATCTTCCCTTTTGGCTCGGAATCGGTTGCTTAGTTGCTTTGGATTTTATAGACGCTCACCACTTCCGCAAATGCGGTTATTCTAGATCCGGCTTAACGACAGGCGTCACCGGTAGATTGAACGCAGCTCGAACAACCAACAAGATTTCCAGATCAACACTATGCCAAATCCCGGCCGTGGTTTATCCTGACGGTATGTGCGCAACAAGCACTTCCGCAGTGGCTGTAACAGCCAACATTCGTGACTTTAAAGTTTGCTCCCTTTGATAGGACGGAGCTTCCCTCGCTTTGCTCGAAAATGCCGAACAGCTCACTGGCCTTTCGAACAGGTTGTTTACTAAGTTGCCCCCACACGGCTCTATTCGTATGAAATGGAATTTGGCTAACTTCACTCCTAAATTTGAGGGTCGTCGCAGTAATTTTCCTGCCAATTAAAGACCGACAGCTGTTCTCACCAGTTCATCCACAGTGCTGAATTCGCTTGAGTATGTTGATCCTTGCGGTTACATATCCGTCGCAGTCGTCATTTATAACGCCCCAAGTGCGTTTTATAGACGGTGCTCACGCGCAACAACCCTTCTTTTGCCCAATAATCCCTGGATGCGGCCAGCTAATAGAAGCACAGCGTAAAAGTTCTGTATACGGTCTTTATAAGACGTTTGCTCGAGTAAACCACATTGTGTTAATCGGTGGATTACACAAACAAAGCGATCATGCTAATATGTTTCGGGAGCTACTGTCTAACCTCACCAATCCTTGTTGTCGTGTTCGGGTCAACTCCCGCTTCCCCTAATTCCAGTGCAGCAGAAGTGAAGTCCCCCAAGAATTGGTCTGAGATGTTCTCTTCATTTAATCCGCGTAGGCGACGAAGCCTACTCACCCTGTACTGCTCCCTTACTTTAGGTGAGTGACATCTGACTGTGACGCGACACTCCTAAGCATTCTTCTATCTCGCAAGGCAGTTTGAGCACCATATTTGCCTGGTTTTGAACCAAACTAGATTTGATCGTCAAGAAGTGCAATGTAATGCGCATCCTGCACTCTAGAAGCACCATTTAACTTCTTAATCGTATTATCCTCTACAGAGACCAAATTTATTTGGTTCAGGTGCTCCTCCAGGCCCGCAGAACAAGTAAGCTACCGGCGAGGAATCCAGTAAAACCTTAGCAATCCTCGAAAGGCTCTTTGGTAAGTTCCACTCCACAAGTTATAAGCTTCTGCACGGCAGCTCTGTTTAACCTCATTTGAAGAAATGAAGTCCTGTGGAGAAAGACTTGGGGAATTTAGTATGCACTCCATCGAGTTTCGAAGTCTACAGAGCAAATTTTCACGGAAATTGTTAAACCCTCAAGACTCCCAACCCCCCGCGTGGAGCTCTTTTTAGCACATCCACGAACACTGCTCCAGGAGAAATGATCTCAGACTGAAACTTCATCACAATGGACTAGAGGGCTGGTATAACCTGTCCTCGTTCATAGCCTGTGAAGTTGGGTACCCACTGCGTGATGGTGTTGCCTATGAAGATATTTTGTGGGTTTCTGTAGTTTAATCAGACCGACTTTTCCATTCGTAGTCCAGATAAGACACCTGTTTTTATTTCAAGCTTTTCGTCCCCGTTCTGTTGCTTGGAGAGGTAGAAGACGACTAACACAAGAGCACTGCTTCCTACTTCTGTCACCAACACACTAAACCGCTGGAAATATGGATTATTCTGATTGCAGAAACTTTCGTAGCAAATAAACAATGATACTATCAAATCGGCAAGCGAACTACCTCCTTATAATACTAAACCGTGTAATATGTTGATCGTTTCATCCAATGAATAGATAGAACAGAGTCTGCAAGGTAACCAACCTCCACAGAGATGACAAGAGGAGCAGCGTGTCATTCAAGGCGAGGTTAACTCCGTCACGAAACAAAAACGGGCGCGCACGTCACATCGGTATTAATCAATGCAGTTCACCCAACCACTGAAAGGTAAGCTAGACCAGATTGGAATAAACTTTCAACAACACGCGAAAAGTTGGTTGTGGAAACGATAACCTAGGCACAAATCACGGGAAACGCTTCACCAAACAAAATATTACAAGGTGTCAGATATGTGCAACTGAAACTACGGAAGTCTCCCGCCAGGGTGTTTTTCGGATAGTATCAGAAGGCGCCGGATACAAAAGGGTCACGGTTTATAGTTAGCCAGGTGCCCATAGAAACCCAGTCGCTTGCCTGTAGTTATGACGAGGACTCACGATTGCCTCATATCAATCGTCTCGCCACTATTCAGTAGCAGGGCGACAAAGTAGCCGGAGGACAAACACGGGAAAAAACATCACACCAACGTGACAGAGCAGTATACCGTGGAATAGTTCTGGCTACGCCGAGAAGCTGAGCACTAGCATTTATGGCAGCTGGGACCTTCCAGGACAATTGCCATATGCTGATGAGTGTTTTCGTTTCTCATCCTGTTTGAACATCTAACCTGTGTTAGTTTCCTGAATAAACAACCTTTGCGCCATCCGTGTTCTTGGCTCACAACACTTGTACTGACGAAAGGTGAGAAAGTAACGTCATGGGGTAGTTCCTTTCGGGGAGTCATATACTGGTGTTCGTCGTGGAGTTATTGAAGTTCTACAGAGTGGGAGTTTGGGACGGTTTATAGAAGTAAAATCCTGCTTACCATGCTTGTCGAATGTGATATATTTGTCATTTTGACGAACTACATTCACGGACCATAGTAGGCTGTTTGCGGTGGTATCCGTTGTACGCCACTAAGCGTAAAGACCAAACCTCAAGCGCTTAACTCCGATGGTTTCTCTCCCCGACAATTACGTGTGTTTGTTGGTAAAAAATAAACGCAAATGACATGTTTCCAAAATGATGTGATTTGGTCAGTGGACGTGGTTTCTATAGCTAGAAGATACTAACATTCGTCAAATAGGCGGACAGAAGACCCGTGAGCTAATTCTGCTGCGGAGCTGCAAAGGTCCTCTTTGATGAGGTAACAAATATCTAGTAAAGCAAACAGAAAAATTCAATTCATTCTGTAATGCCGTTGTGAGTTGATAATGATGCTTTTAGCTGGCAGCATAGCTTTCATTGGGAATTACTGTGATATTTCGTGAACAATGCAATGTAAACGCAACGTGTTCGAGGATTACAAATTCAATCATATCCACAAAACCACAGAGAATTTGAACGTTTCTGTCATATAAGTTATGTACTCCACCGCGGAAATTCCGACGGAAACCTTTTCACGACGTAGAATCGATGAGGAAAGTCAACATGATGCTTTTGTCGAAAAAAGTGTCGACACATTTTTCCGAACAAAATTTCAACTGTGGACAATTTTTAAGTGTAGATGATTTTTCTCATTGCCACGCAACTGTTATACTGGATAAGGTATGTATATTTGTTCCGTAATATGCGTTTTAATATTTCATGAAAATTTTGAAAAATCTCTTTTCGCGCCTAAACGGCAGTTTTCAACTCGCTTCGGCCTTGAAGCATCATACCGGCAAACTACACAATTGCGGTTACAAATATCGTAGTCTTTCCAGCTGGCAGTTTTCTTTGATGTCATTTTGTCAGCAGATCACCTTGTTTCCATTTCAGCGTACATCCTGATTAATCAGGATTCTACAGCATATCGCAAACTTTCAACAACTCCAATGGCTATGACATATTTTTTAACTAAACAAGGTAACGCAGATATTCACGTTCTGCCGATTACACGCAGCCCCAGATGAGCGTGATCATTATGCATACTGCAACGCGATATGCATAACTGTATAACATACGCATGATCGTTAACTGTACAATACACTGGTTATGAAAATAAATTGGCCAAACAGACATAATGGGAGAGAAAAATTCGAGTTTATGAAGAAGCACTTGGGGCAGTTGCTTTCGAATGATAGTTCTCAGTCTTCGATGCTCGGCAAAAAATGCTGAGTAGTTTTACCAATTTCTGATTCATATTTTATCTTGGCACTGGCTTAGTAATCAAGGTCATGAAAGAAACAGGTTATTTGAGGATAGAGGACAGTAACAGTCAAAGAATTTCGACAATATTTGTTGTAGATGGTTTTGAAAAAGTAGGTGAAAAACTCTCTCAGTACGGGGGGAGACAGCAAGGCCTATGAGCTTTACTAGAGACGGGCGATCCTCTGAACTGGACTTTGTTATTTCCTCAAAACCGACGGAATTTCGCAGACCTCACGAATTATCCAACCAATACAAGATTTTGATTGTCCGGAACTTATGAATTGCAACTTCGCGTTGGATTTACCCGTGGAATCGTGAGGAAGGCCAAATTACGTGATAAATTAGAGAGCGTAAAGTGATTATGTGAAGTATGACAAATGATGGAATATGTGATTTTCTGGTCAGATCTTCTGTACAAAATTTATAAATCCGTGTTAGTTGATGAAGTGTATAGCACTAGCAGACAGTCGTTATAGTATAACGCGAAAAGAGATCGATACAGAGCTTTACCCAGTGTATAACTGCAGCCGAACTCCGATGTCCATTTGATATACACGGCAGATACATTAGATGGAAAGTAAGTTTAACAACACGGAAAGATTGCCGGGTGCTCCATCAGGATAGGAAGAGGCTACTGAATCGTCCGCTAACGACTCATGGTTCACAAAGAGTTAGGACTAATCGGTTGATCCAAAAATGCCTTTCTCAATATCCAACGGCAGAGAAGATAATCTATCTTCAAAACGGTAAATGAGAAGACGCTCGTGAAAGCTGAATTTAATACGGTACTAATTAAATCAATGTACATGAAAATTAAATATCTCACCTCGAATGTGGAAAATCCTCACGAATTAAACAAAGAATGTGCTAGTACAACAACTCTGACAACTAGGCACCGCGCAGTAATGGGGGACGATGAAAGGGAATTGAGTTCACTCAAGCAAATGGTAATTGGTTGGGTTGGAGCAAAGTGACTGTTCAGGCATCGAGAAATGGTAAGAATTATAAGCTGCTCAAGAAAGAATATGGCAGAAGAATGTTTTATTTCGACATCTGGAAATGCACGGGGCTCTGACTGAATGGGAGTAAGGGAGACGGTTACAGTAGCTGGTGTAAGAATGAAAATGGTCAGTAGTCTTTATTCTTAGGGAAAAATAATGAAGGGTAGAGCCACCCTTCAGCATTGATCAAACAAAGCACAGCATCTCAAAAATACTGCAACCGACCTTAACAAAATCAACACTGGGCCCCGAAAACCAGCTGGTTTGTTAAAATCCAGGTGGCAGTAGAAGCAGTAGCGACCGACTAGTTCAGTAGAAAGGTCCGTGCTTTCTGGCTTACCCGTCCACAAGTTTTTATTCATTGAGGGAATGTTCAATAGCCTCACTACAGTTAGTGGCCCACTTGGTGTGTCTAAACCCACACAGCCGCTGCATCGCTGAAAGTTCACTTACCACAGCCCTGGCCTCGGATATCGAGTCGAATAACACTAGACAGTCATCCGCGTGTAAATTCTTTTTCACAACGATGGCACTCTCCGATGGAAGCTGCTGCCGACTATTCACAGCTATCTTTTGTAGTGTGAAACTAGCACACAACGACGAATAATTCGCTCCAAAGGAGTGAACATTCAGCTCGTAAGTATCCGGCGGCTCTTCAAGCGAATTAGAACTCCACCAAATAAAACGTAATGCACCCCGATCACCACATGTCAGTTTCACTGCTAACGGAGTCTGCCACCGGGTATTTGAGGAAACGCGTAAGTACTCCTAACACTGTTATTCAAATCCGGACCCTGAAGGAATTGTTGAGAGGCGCACTTCGGAGTTCATAGGCACCATCAGAGATTACGCGTACCATACCGGGTTTATTCGGATTAAGTACAGGATCGTGTGGCGAGTACCATTTTCTTGGTGTAGTTGTAGCACTTTCACGTATATATCCCTTCCTCTTATGCTCCAGTAGCGAAGCGAAATAGCCAACGTTTAGCTTTGGGTCTCGAATCAACCTTCTCTTCAATGCAGCAAGGCGCTTGCCACTCATCTCTTTATTGTTATGCAATATCCAATTATCTTGTCTCCACGGTATACCTGTCTTATAGTGACCGCCCCTAGATAGTACACTTTCAGTCATAGTTAATACTTGTCCTCCAGAGAGGGCCCTTTATCCTCCGACGTGATTCCGTCAGTGAAGTCTAACTCAAACGTCCTTCGGGTCAAATCATTCAACGAGGTCTGATGTGATTCATCGAGGTTTACATAATGCCCACTCCGGGATATGGTACTGTAAGGACCTCGGAGACTGTACCCGAAAATGGTCTTACTCGCATAATGCTCACTGCCACTTCTCAGTCTCTGTTCCAACATCCAGTGTGTTTCAGGGACGTCGCATCCTATTCGAAATCCTACGCTGTTCTCAATTTACCTGTCAAAATAAAGGTCCCTTATGTGGACACATCCATCCACCTCAACTTGTTGGACGACGTCAGCCTGCGTCAGTGGCAGCTGTTTCACTGTACAAACTGAACCAGCTTTGGCAGAATGCTCTTGATCCAAGGATTGCAACTCAACTGACACTTTGGTACATGATGTTGCACGAGTTCCTTATAGAGTACGGAACATTATCTGACAGGGTCGTCCCAGCAAACCGATTGCTCTTGCAACAGATTAATTGAGCAACGTAGCGTCAGACCCATTATCCAAAAGGGCATACGTTGTTACCGACGCCTCTGTGCCAACCAACCTTATCGGAACAAATCTTAGGCACACTCCGTTTTGACTGGATGCAGCAACGCACAAGGATGGCTTAGCCTCCTTCTTACTTTGTTCAGTCTTGTCCTCATGAACTAATGTATGATGGCGTCGACCACAACCCGGTATCCCGCATAGTATCTGTACCCTACATGACCTCGCCAAATGGTTGGCTTTCGAGCAAACAAAACAACGTCCGATGTTCTTCAACACCATCATGCTTTGCTTTAAAGATTTGCTGCTAAACCAACTACAACAAGATATATCATGGTTGTCTTTACAAACCGGATACTGCAAATTCACCCTTTTATAAGGAACAACGAGTCCAACATTGCACCTCGAGTACTTGACTCTAAAGGATCCAGAGAACGCTGGGTAACTTGACCTACTTTCAGCGCGAGCGGCCAACTGGCTATGCTGACTGGCGCTGACTGCCACTCTTTTTTCCACGAAATGCAGTAAGTCATCGAAGTTGGTTTCGTTTCCGCGCTCAGTTTTACTCTGGACAACTTCCACCCACCCTTCTTGTAACTGGCGAAGCAATTGCTCAACCGTTTTAATGATGTGGGTTGAGCAGTTTAGTTCTGCTGCGTAATTCAGCTGCGACAACATTGCCTGACAGCCCTTCATCTGACTGGCTAGCTCACGCAAACCGTCAACATCGTCAGCGATCAACTTGGGACCCATAAAAACCTCTTTACTTACCGCCTGCATGATATCATGTCAGCGGCCAAACTGCTGGCATGAAATTCCCATTGCCTGTCTAAACCCTACCCCCTTTGGCAAGAGCGTGCAATGTTTAATTGCCTCTTTCGCCCTGCCACGACAATAATACTATCAATATGAAAGCTTCAATCCTTCGTCAACTAATCTATCTGCCAAGTTACCTTCGAAACTTCTGACAAAGATGAAGTAATTCTTCGGGAATCCATCGAAACTGTCTACTTCAATTTTCGGAAGACTGGCTCCAAGAATCAAGGGTCTGAGAGCCCGCTCTAAAGACTCAACAGGATCCAAACTAAAGGGATATGTTTCCGACGCCCGTTGTCGAACGGTGGGACTAGTACTATCCATTGGCCTTGTACTAAATCTAGTCTCGAATTACGGAATGCATTCGACTTCCACAGACTTACGGCGCCTCTTATGAAGCTCGAGAAGTTTACGCCTCGACTCCAGCTCCTCTGTCTTCAGCGTCAGCTCTTCTTCCAACAGGTCATCAGAAAATTCACTAGAAACAGTCAACAGAGTACGATTAAACCGAACGGGAAAAACAGCAAATGAGTAGGACACACTCCCCATCTTACCCGGTGGGGTCGCCACCGTCCATCTCGCCACCCCTGGACCGGATCCCTGCTTAGTCCTAGAGACCCCAAACAAGCGGCAACCATTCTCGATAACACTCGGGTCAGGTGGAATCCTATTATTGAGAAAGATTTTAGAAACACTCAGAACATTTGGCCTAGAAAAATCGTTTGTTAACTTTAAAGAATTAAGTTTACTAGAAAAGGGCACGTCATCGTAGGTATGAATGTCCAACCGGTTCTCATCCGTAAGGGGAAAAGGTTCACTGGGCCTCGCTCCAGCCTCCAGTGAAAAATAAGTGCTTGGTTGTCCGGTGACAGACTGCTGGTTCAGAAAAGCGGGATCAGCTCTGTTAATGCCATAGCGGTCACCACCGGTGGCAATTTTCACATCATATTTCGTCATTATCGAAGAATGCCGGGAATCCATGGCAGAAGAGCGCTGTTACAAGTCCTTGTTGAAAGGCAAGATGTTCGTGCAAATTACTGAGGAATTCCAGTACCATTTAATCGCTTTCTAACGATTCAAGGTCTACGAAGAGTTACGACTAATCGGTTGATCCAAAAATGCCTTTCTCAATATCCAACGGCAGAGAAGATAATCTATCTTCAAAACGGTAAATGAGAAGACGCTCGTGAAAGCTGAATTTAATACGGTACTAATTAAATCAATGTACATGAAAATTAAATATCTCACCTCGAATGTGGAAAATCCTCACGAATTAAACAAAGAATGTGCTAGTACAACAACTCTGACAACTAGGCACCGCGCAGTAATGGGGGACGATGAAAGGGAATTGAGTTCACTCAAGCAAATGGTAATTGGTTGGGTTGGAGCAAAGTGACTGTTCAGGCATCGAGAAATGGTAAGAATTATAAGCTGCTCAAGAAAGAATATGGCAGAAGAATGTTTTATTTCGACATCTGGAAATGCACGGGGCTCTGACTGAATGGGAGTAAGGGAGACGGTTACAGTAGCTGGTGTAAGAATGAAAATGGTCAGTAGTCTTTATTCTTAGGGAAAAATAATGAAGGGTAGAGCCACCCTTCAGCATTGATCAAACAAAGCATAGCATCTCAAAAATACTGCAACGGATTATTTAAAAATCAACAAAGGCGTATGTTTTTATGTCATCTTATGAGAGGAACAAGTTAACTTATGTATTTTTCCCCCGAACACTTTTAACACGCACAGACTTCGCATGGTGTAGTGAGATCACATTCGACGTCCCTAAAACCTTAAACTTCATGCGACGTGAGAGTTGGCTTGCAGTACCCCCGCGCCGGTTCAAATTACCTTGTGAATTCTAGTTTGCTACAAAACACTGGCATCAAAGCTAGTATGTTGGCGTAAGTATCGCAGTTTCACTGTTAACTGTTTCTTGGATCCGCGCCATCTCTACTACTCTAGGATACATTCATTAAGACAATAGTGTTTCAGCTACTGCCGTCGGGAACTCCACCAAACCAGTCTGACACTTGTTTGAATCCTGAAGGTCGACTGTAATTACCGTTGACACTCGTCCTCTCTAGTGACTGCCGTGTGGTTGTGTGCAAGATTCTCTCACGTGCAACTCTCCGGCACCCTTAATCGTTGTGTCGAAGTCCACTTGTGAACGGTGAGTGAACAAATAAAGCCTGCTTGCGGGTCCATCGTTTTTTCACTGTGATTTCCGATCCGCGTTAATTTAAGGCTGGGGAATCATTGGGCGCAAAAACCTCAGAACTAGCACCACGGTAATGGTGATCAATAATCACACACGGCTGGTTATCAGCAATTATGAAATAAAAGCGTACCGGGATTATTTGGTTTATACCAATGAGGATGTTTATATTGACGCCATGTGTTGACTACAAACGTATTTTTTGTTCAGCTGCGAGCTTTGGACATAACTTTGTACAAGATCTATCCTGCTGGAGTCATTAAGAAGCCCGATTTCTGAACAAATAACTCCGGTGGTGAAGTTGATAGCTTAGATCTGTTCGAAGTGTACCTGGCGTTGTATCACGTGATGCATGGTCTCTCTTCAAATGTTACTGGGTCCGTTTTCAAATATGTTGTCTTCAGGCAGGCAGAGTTTGAAAGTGGACATGACGTTCGTTAATGTCAGGAAAGTTTCTAATCCTCGTTTGAATTAACGTATACACTTACCGGCCGTAATTGCATGTGGGAGTTTGTTCCAAATGTGGGAATATTTCACTGAGAAGTAAATGAAGGCAGGTTCTACTGGATTGACAAGCTTTCAAAGTAAACTCTTCATTTCAGAGGTTATGCTTTGAGCTGTTGTAGACAAACTGCAAAGTTGGCAGTGAATTTATTGCCAGAGACTGGATTACACATGAACACAAGGTTTTCTGTCATTCGTAGAAAACGAATAACCCGCTAAACCCTTCGTAAATGCACGTTGGAGACTTTCCAGAGCTAGCCTTTCAGACTTGCGCAGATAACCATATACGAATGTGCATTGCTCAAGATAGGGTCATACGCACAGTTTGTGAAGGTGTAGTCGAGGTGCTGGAGGTAGGAACGAGTGTTTAATGCATCCAAGATTTCGTCTAGTTTTAGCTACTATGAAAGGTATGTTGTGCGAAATTGAATGAGTTTGAGTAACGTATATCAAAGTTGCGGACTGAGTTGGCGGTTGAAATACTGTGACCATCCAGCTTTATGGGGTCCTCCGGATCTCTTTCAGAGGTGATGGCACTTACTCAACAATTCGAAAAGCCCCGTGTGCGGTGCCGCAGGGGTCAAGTTCAGGACCGCTGCTGTCCACCCTGTACGTCATCTAAACTCCGTCGCTGTTATTCTCAAATGTTCTGTCCTTCGCGGATGACACAGTTTCGGAGTCATTTGCGATCCCTATTGTAAACCCAGCCTACAGTCAGATCTCTACACGCTGTGCGGCTGGTGTAGGCTAAAAATTCACCGGTGAATGTGGCAAAGTGCAAAGTCCGGAAGCTACGTCTTGACAGTGCCACTTCGTGTCACCTTGTTAATGTTAGACTTTGTGCAGTTGAACAAGAGAGAAATCAAGCTCTGAGTCTCCCCACCAACCTCAGGATGATGGCAGGCAAGGGTTTCATTGTTTCCATATTCAACAACCGTAACCTAGGTTGCCTAACCGCGGCAAATATCGTTCCAATTTATTCTATCCTGGTTCGCTCGCTATTAGAAATAACTCTTGAAGCCTTTCCCCGTCATCTCCGCAAACACATCTTATCACTTGGACAAGTTAAGCGCGAAGCTACGAAGCGAGTGACGGGCTTTTGGCACCTGGGGTATCGAAGAAGAACTCAAATTTCGAATCTGTTTAAGCTGGGGTTTCGACAGATTATAGCAGATACCGGTTAGTCTACAAAACATTGACCGACTCCAATAGTCCATGTTCATCCATCCTATCCAGAACTGAGCGCGCAGGTTCAAGAGGGAGCGAGTTTTGTATTCAGCATCAACTCTACCCTTCGTCTTGCTGGCCTCATTCGTTTACACTGCGAGTGATCCTCTACTGGAACAATCTACCAAAAGTGGTCGGTTCAACTTCGACCCTCTACTCACTTGAAGTGAGGTTGAACAAATATTCCAAGTAAACGTCACATATTTTCAGTCCGCCCCTCCGCCAAACAATTTTCCATAAGAAGGAAAATCAGTATAGGAAGAACGACATAAATCAGAACGGCTGGCGTGTTATGGCGTGCTTGTTCTGCATAGTGTGCTTGGTGAGTGTCCGTCTGTATGTCCTATTGCATACACTGTTAACAAATGCATGTGTTGAGCGTACATGTGATTGCCTGACAAAGACAGATGGATCCTCAAAACATCACTACTGATAAAAGTCACCTGGTAGTCGGTGATCATAACACCACCACGTGGACACAGTGACCAGTCTCTGCTCATATTTGATCATAACTGTTACCGAGTACAACAGATAATAAGAAAAGTAAACGGTTTGAACTTTCAGGCAGGCCGATTTTAACGGCGTGTGAAGCTACGGAGGTCTACCTCTTCTTGACTATGATTGCGTAGACCAGAACTAATGCGCACTTCAAAGCGCAACTGGGAAAGTGGAAGACTTAATCCCACCGTAAAAGTTGTGTATTTTCTCCCACCGGTCAACGCCTCCGCAAAGAACACGTCGTCTCCTAGATGGCCGCTCCAATTTATTCGCAAAACATAAGTTAACGAGAAACTTGGAGGACATAAGCACGTTCCACACTGTTAGAAATAGGTGTAGATGAGTGTCGGGGAAAAACTCAATTCTCCAAAAATATCGGTCTCGTTTGCCTTCAGAGGGGCTTATTCTATTCTGCTGGGAGTGACCTTCATAGTCGGCACGGTCATGTGCCGCTTCACCATTCACGTGCGTTCTAAGCCTTTTCCCAATTCCTGGCACCCGGCCTACATGCTCGTCCTTTAATTGGAACATCTCTGTAGTGTCCGGATTTCTCTCCGGATCTTTGTCCGGTCCACTTCTGTCCTTGTTTCCTTAATGATCACAAGCCGTTGAAATGTGGTCTAGTTTGTGACCGTGTTGCTCCCGGATTGAGTAACATAAAGTGGCTCTGTCCAGAGGCCCTTCTTTTCTCTATGTTCATTCGTTAGCATTGGGTAGTTGGGTTGGCCGGAAAGATACGTATTAATCGTGCATATTTCGCAGTCAGTTGTTCAGTACCGTTGAACTTCGTTCCATAATTTACCCACTCACTAATCGTTAGTCTGTTGTCTGTTTGCGCACTCCTAGGACGTGTATCAAGTTACAACAATGGGAAATCCGTCAGCACAACAAACTCGTACAAGAAGAGGTCCTCCTA